>JAHWFO010005228.1:133525-156962 GCA_023313115.1 Rhysida immarginata | reverse complement strand
CTACTTTTTCACCTCTGCCTCGTAAAGTTGTCTCCAACTGCGCACGCGTAGTGCTCAAAAACATGAAGCACTGTTTCAGTTTCCTTTTAGCCTCTATGGTCTCAGTTTCTTTTTTATTGGCTGTGCGTTGATCTGAATGAGATGACAATTAGTAACGTGGCTTTTCCATACTGCCTTGCAGCGTTTTTTCATAGAGTGAGACAGACTTTAGATGTAATTCGGAGGAAATTTTTTGAAAAAAAACCGTAAATAGAGACTCAAAATACAGAAAAATATCACACATGATATCAGATGACGGTAAAAAAAAACAACTTAAATTATAAAAACGAAAAAAAATACGCCATTCGTGCTTTGATGTGATGTTTCGCGAACAGACATTTAAATATACAGGCTTAATATTTAACATTCTATTTTGCAGGTACGGGTTCAAATCCCTTGTTAGATAACTCTTTCACCTCTTCCTAAATTTATTTTAATACAGTACCGATTTTGCAGCCAATCAACATCCGATAAGCTCAGTTCCTACGGAGCAGGTAAAAAATCCTTTTGCACACGACTGTACATGGTGGAATAATTATTTAATATTTATGGGAGTTAAATGTCTTCCTAAAAGTTACAAAACTTATAAAAAAAAAATCAAATGTGACTAAATAAATTGATGGTAGCAAATTGGAAAATCGGAAATTTATTTAGTAAATGAATTACACATTCCCATACATGCTAAAATAAATTTAGGAAGGGGACTTAGAATGCGATAAAAATCAATGCTACTATTCGGGAATTTATAGAGTGCAGTCAATGATAACAAGCTTTATTAATTCCTTCTCGAAAAATTTTGAGAAATGCATGAATGGCTTTGCATGGGTCTTTAATTTGGTGAAGGCTACTCGTAGCATTTTTTCTTATCAAAATCAGTGAGCCCGAGTACGTGGAGTCTCTTTGTAAGCAAAAAGTTCCTTATCGAAAATTTCTAAAACTCAAAATTTAGGATCTTAAAATATCGCGTGGTTAAGTCATTTATGAACTTATCACATAAGGATAAATTTGTGAGATTACCACATTGTGATATTGTAGAAACTATCGCATTATCAACAGATCTGTCCATTTCCATTGTTTTCATTGCAGTCTGACTTTGTGTCTTTGTAGTGGAAGAACTCGTCAACCATAAAACTTATGAATTTTTTTACTTGCTTAGTTATGGGGAACCAGCCACTGCAGTTCTTTTCCCTATTTTAGATTAACCCTGCATACAATACAAGTAAAAATATTTGCTTAAATCTAATTGAATTACCTAGCAGCCACCTCAACAAGAAGGCCAACGGATAGCTTAGGCTCAGATTTTTTTTTCTGATGTACTGAAGCAGGTTTAAACGCCACGAGTATCATATCTACGTCACACGTCTTATTTCCTGCGAACAACGTAGAAAAAATATAATTGAAATATCTATAATTTAAAGAGTACTGAATATTTATTGGATTGCTCTAACTTACAATATCTTCGCTTACCTGTATGTTGACGCAAATGAACTTTATGAGGCAAAACCACATGGACTTGTTCAGGAGTTACTTTCACCGATTTCCTTTGATCTTCATCCCATTCTTTGAGAACTTCCTCTTTCAGTCTTTCCAAAGTCTGATATTTAAGAATATGGTCAGAGAAAAAATATTAAAGGCGCTATGAATGCTTAAACATTGAAGTGAATAAACGATTTGCATTTAGAGAAGGAGCAAGATTTAATTCATTAATATAAAGGAATGTGGAAATTTAAATTTATTTGATATATGGATGAAGGCAGTGTGATCCAACTGTGGGATTTAAAAACACCTGGTATGAATAAATTAATCTTTGTTTCCCAATTTAAAGTAAAATAAATTTATTTTAAATTTATTTGTTTAGAAAATTAGCCACATAGTTCCTATGAACAAACGGGACCAATAGGAATTTTCTATTGTGTCCAAACTTATTTTCTTTTATGAGAAATGTGGACTGAACTTTGAATGCCCAATCTAATTCAACGCGGATATCATACAGCCATCTTCTATCATTTCTTTGTATTTTTCCCAACCAGACCTTTACTATTCTGTCACTTTGCAAATGTATGAATTTCCCCAAATTCCTTGCTCTGAATCTCTCCTCACCAATTACTATACTGGTTGAGTCTAATCAACTTTTTTCCTGTGGTTAAAAATATGCCTCCAACTGCTTCTTACTCAGTTTCTTTTTATAGCAGCACATTTTAAACGTATTCAACTAAACTATGTCCTCAACTACACTGAATTGTTTTCATCTTTGTACATTGTACATACATACAAACATACAGGATGGTTATAATCAAAGTTCCCCGCTTCTGTGCGGGCTGCAGGCCGCGCTATTGCACGGAGAGTGATGAAACTTTGTGTATAGGCTATGCAGAGCATGGGGAAGTGAATTCCAACAGAAAATTTATTAGTGCATACGTTTTCCAAAAGGGGAAAAAAGTGGCGCTGCAAGATCAAACAGACGGGTAGTAATGCATTACTGGAATGCCACTGGACGGACTATTCAATATGCGCACTCTCTGCGTCGGTGCAAAAGTAAAAATGGCTGCAGCATGCCGAATGATGTTGACTTTCAGTTCAGGCACGTTCCGTACGCCTCCTTGATAAACACCGTCCTTCAGGATTCCCCACAGCTATATTTCACATGGACTAATCTTTGGTGAACGGGCAGCACACCTGACTCACGTGTCTCTTCGAATTTCTGCGTCATCTTTCTTAAGCCTCTCGCCGTCATGGGTCCTGTTCGCAGTCCCTTCATACGTTGATATTTTCGCAAAGCTGTTGTACTATTGCTGCTGTTCTGGTAATAGAGCTTCACCAGGAGCGCACGGTCTTTCTTTCCCACTGGCATGGTGACCTCTGCAGATTGTTTTTTGTTTGGGTTGGTTTTGGTGGGAAACAGAAAAATTTGGCCAATTGTGTGCAGGAAAGTGGAAATCCACACATTTGGGTGGTTTTCTGTGGAAAACTGAAAAATTTGGCCAAAAGTATGCACGAAACTGGAAATCCACCCAAATTGGATTTGGCTCGGTCGACTGGCAGAATGGAGGGAGCTGAAAGTGGCCTGCAGCAGCCAGCAGTTTCCACAGTCGAAGAGGGGGGGGGTGAACGTCAAAACTGTCATGTTTTTGATAAAATTACCCAATTATCATTTGATGTCGAGCCGGGCCCTACAATAGAGCGGGTAGGCTTCCCGTTATATTGCCCTGTAGTCATCTGCAACACCCTCTACATAAATGCCAGCTCTGTAAATATGAAACCGGAATTTGTCCTTAGATGGCCTAGCTGTCAATGTAGTTACCGTCAAACGTTGTCGTTGGCGCCAATTTCTTACTCAGAACAATACAAGTTTCATACAACAGCATAGTTTGTAATAGCGTTAAACATGTCGAATTTTGTGCCTGGAAATTACGATTTGCGGACAGCCTTGATTTTCTGTTACCATTTGAAGAAGACTGCTGCAGAATCACATCGAAAGCTTGTTGAAGCTTACGGTGAACTTGCTCTTGGTAAATCAGTGCTTTGAGTGGTTTAAAAAATTCAAAAGTGGCGATTTTAAAGTGAGAAACGAAGACGTGGAAAACACAAAGTGATCTATTATGAGCTGCTGAAACCTGGCAAAACCGTTAATACTGAACACTACCGACAACAAATGATCGATTTCAATCAAGCTTTGCGTGAAAAACCACCAGAATATCAAAAAAGGCAAACTGAACAATCACAGCAAAACTCGTAAGGAAACGATTAAGGCGAATAGTTGGGAAATACTTTCGCATGCGACTTACTCACCAGATTTAGCTTCGTCCGATTACAATTTATTGGCATCGATGGGACACGCACTTGATGAGCAGCGCTTCACTTAGGTAAATGTACGAAAATGGCTCCATCTCAAAAGAGCAAGAGTTATTTGGGTGCCATCCACAAATTGTCAGACAGATGAAAAAAATGTATAGCCAGCGATGAGCAATATTTCGAATAAAATAAACGTGTAATTTCATACAATAAACGTGTAATTTCTATACAAAAATTCCGGTTTCATGTTTAAATACCTGGTACACGAGGATGGATCTAATACTATAAACGGACTTTATTAGAAAAATTTTCTTTATTTACTGATAAGAAATAATCAAGTACATATCATTTTTCTACATAATCTGCTTTGGAAACACATTTCTCTCAGCGTATTGGAAGGTTTGATGCCATCTTCATAAAACAAAGAAAGTTGTGTCAGCAGGCAATTGCGCATGAAGCCTTCCACTCGCTCGCCATTATCAAATCGTTCGACTTCTAGTGGTTGTTTGACTGGCTCAAAGATGAAAATTGCAGAGCTACAAATCAGGGCTAAAGTGAGAGTGATCAAGTAGGGGAGACCGGGTAACACTGAGACATTCCATGTAGCATCTACAAAACGCATCACCAGCACTTGGTGCCAACAATACTAAAATGTAAAACTGTTCCTGTTTTCATCCATCTAGTTTCAGTTATCTAATATCTTTGTAAACTGTTGGAAACCGCGCTTGCAAAAAGTAAGGGAGGTGTAGTAAATTTTCTTGGTTGCTATTTATTCCATATTGTTAAAAAAGATTACAACAATCATGTAAACCATAGCTATATGTGGAATGCTCATTCGTTAAGCTTTCTGATGATGCATAAGAGATTTGAAAAGGACTCGAAACTTAAGCCTAAAAGCTTGAAATAGTAAACTATGCGGTATGGGTTACAGTGAGACAAAATGATTTGGGAACATTGAGACAGTATAAAAAAGAGCATATAACTTTGATGTTGATTTTCACTAGTCAATGTTCGCTACAGAAATGTGATTGTTCACAATTTCAGATTCTATTTACAGATCGGTTTTAATGATACAAAATTGTTTTTTGACTCTTTTTACATATTATTTATGATGTTAATTTCAGTGATTCCTTAAATTTACAAAAATTTGTTTTAATTTAAAATAAACAAATTTTATTTAAACAAATGTAGCCTATAGCCTATCCAATTCATGTCTCATTGTTCCTCACCTTTGGGAAAGAGTGAGATCAAGGTGCTTCAGATTTATATCAATTATTTTCAGCGAAAATTGTTCTTAATAATATTTGAAAATTAGTTATATAATAGGGTACTAAGTATAACATTTTGTGGAAAATATTCAATACATTTGATCCAATATAACATGAAAAACAGACTTCCGAACAAAGGGCGTCTCACTGTTACCCGCTCTCCCTTACTGTCAATCTCATTTCTTCCAATTTTGTGATGGTTTGGTTTGGTTTGTTTGATATTAACGTCCTTTTCAACTGCCATGGTCATTTCAGAACGGCGTTATAGGGACCACAAATTTTGCCTCGTAAGGGTTCGTTAAGGTGCAGCCGGCAAACGACTACACGGGACCAACGGCTTTACTTCCCTTCCGAAGGAAGTGCGTGATCTCAGAATTTTCCCCCTGAAAAAATCCTCGTCGTCCACGGCCGGGGTCGAACCCGCGTCCTCGGGCATCAAAGGCGATCACGAAACCACTGAGCCACCGAGGCCGATCAAATTTTGTGAGATTGAGAATTGCAGTGTGGGGCCCAGTGATGTCATGCAGAAGAATAACGTTGCGAATCAGTAGGTCATGTCTTTTGTAACGGTATTCTAGCCTAACCTCACTATCGGCCTCGGTAGCTCAGTGGTTGCGTGATCGCCTCTGATGACCGAGGACGCGGGTGCGATCTCGGTCGAGGATTTTTTCAGGGGGAAAATCCGGAGATCACGCACTTCCTTCGGAAGGGAAGTAAAGCCGTTGGTCCCGAGTAGTCGTTTGCCGCCTGCACGTTAAAGAACCCTTGCGAGGCAAAATTTGCGGCCCCTTTAACGCCGTCCTGAAATGACCATAGCAGTTGAAAAGGACGTCAGTACTAAACAAACCAACCAACCTAACTTCACTCAATAGATCGCAGAAACTGTCAAACGTCAGTCGCCTTCAAGCTCACGAATGGCAAAGATGTTCTCTTCCGTAATGCTCGTCCGTGGACGTTGATCATGGATCTCATTTTCTACCCGTTAACTGGCTTTCTTGAACTCATGCCAGGCAAACACACGAGCACTTGACAGTGGTTTAGAGAAAGAGAAAGTTTCGTTTATATTTGATCCACTCACGTACATAATCCACTAGAAATTTCGCATCGGATTCAAAAACGTTTGGAATAAAATTTGCTCGTCTCCAAATTTGACCCCCATTTTTATTGCAGATTCGGATTCTCCAGGAAAAAATGCATTAATTTGACCTACGATTGATATTTTATCACAGATGACGCTGTAATCATCAAAAATCGAAGAGGGATACACGAACGTTAAAAACGGAAATATCTCGAGAAATATACGTCGGATAAAAAGTTAAAAAATAGGTGTTTAATATTCTTAAAAACAATCCAATGACACCAAAATCTACCCCCCCCCCCACCCATTGGATCAAATATCCATTGGGTGGGGCGAGGGGCTACATTGAAACTGGAACTCCCAAATTTTAATGCAGATTTAGATTCTTCGACAAAAACTTCGAAAGTGCGCCAAAAAAGAAAGTGCTCTTCCACCCTGATAATGTTCCTGCACACACATCTTTGTTGTTGCTGCAAAACTCCGTGACCTACACTTCGAAGTGCTTCCACATGCGAAGTATTCGCCGGTTTTTGCTCCCAGCGATTAATACTTACTTTTCAAACACCCCTCGAATTTAAGAAACTATAACCAATTCTGAAACAACCAATTCTACAAATACTGCCACCACTTTCGGTTCAAGAATGTAGAGAAAACGGAATAAACGAAATATCTTTAACAAAATCGTTTCCTTAACGTAGACTAAGATTTGGGGGTTTTGATTTATATTTCAATGTAGCCCCCCCCCCCCCCCCCCCGGGGTGGGGGTCAATTTTCGTGTCATAGGATAGCTTATGTTAAAAATATTGAATACGTATTTTTTATTTTTTGATTCAACGTGTATTTCTGGAGATATTCCCGTTCTTTAACGTTCGTGTACCCCTCTTCGACTTTTGTCGATTACAGCGCCATCTGTGAAGAAAAATCATGTCAATCATAGGTCAAGTTAGTGTGTTATTTCCTGGAGAATCCAAATCTGAAATAAAAAATGGGGGTTCCCATTTAAGATTTCTTTGTTATCTAATTTGTTACAACCACTCCCAGGGAAATGAATTGGTAGAGTAGCTGCCAACTCAAAAAACGGGAATCATTAGGTTTATTATCCGTGGAAACTCAATTGGTAAGTGAAAAGTATAGTCCCTGCTTTGAGTCCAGGTCGAGAAATCGGTTAACAAATAAAGTTACGGACCAGGAGGCAAAAATTCTTGAACAAGCCTCGTACATAAAACATTTTTTGAGAATCCTAAGTACATGGTAAGAGGTTACATGAATACATTATGGGTTACCTCGTACATAATCCATGGTAAGAGGTTACAATTGTAAGCAGATGAATTATTATGTTATTATAACATGACATTTCAATTAATGTGTGAAATGAAAAGGATAATCAATACATTAACAAGCCGTTTCATAACTAGTTTATAAATCATCACATTCGATCAATAATAATATAAACAATAAGAACTGTAGATCATTTCATAAACTTTTTACTTCCACAGCATAAAGTCCTGTAATCCATATTTCCTCTTTAACAAAGAAAAATATCAATACAAAATCAATTTTAAAAGTGAGAAATATTCTGTGCGAATAACTGTACTAGACAATAGGCATTTGCAACAAAATAGCCTATTGCTCAGGAGGATTTATGATTTCCTTAGATCTTTTTCACAATCTAGTCTACCAGTGCTTAACCGTACACTACCGGTATTTCTGATCTAAACAGGATATTAGTTATTCAACACATTTAGGTTTGGAAACTGTTTACCAAATGCCGCCTGAGTTTTTTTGAAGGCAATGAACGCTTTTTTGTGTTGAATTGGGTCACGTGACTGTCACGTGATTGTATCCTTCCTAACAATGCCATCTATTACGAAAAAAATGAACTTTATTAGCATGAACTTTAAACTGGTATCTGTATAATACGCACACAAACGAGGAAACCACAAATCCACAAAAAATAGTTTAATGCAAGCTCGAATATGTATTTCGCTGGCAACGTCAGCTTCTTCAGCGAGATCCGTGGATAACCGATATCTTCAAAATCAATATATCAAAAGCCGAAATTTTACGACAATCGAACAGTGGAGTGGAAAAGAATAAACGTGAGTGCTCCAGAGCCAAGTTACCTCGACCAAAGAGTAGGCCTAAGGAGGTAGACTGAGGTAGGAAAGAAGCCTGATGAACCTCTTAAGTGAACCAGAGAGGGAGTCCCTACATGACCGGGATGAGAGACAGATTTTAGATTAACGAATATCGAACCCGAAACAGCAGGATCTAGAAGATCCAGTAGTCGGGAAAGAGAGCCTTCATCAAGACAACCAGTAGTCGGGGAAGAGAGCCTTCACCAAGACATCCAGTAGTCGGGAAAGAGAGCCTTGTGTCATCGAACAAGACGTCCAGAATATGGCGGGATATACGAAATCTGAGGGGAACCTTGGCAAAGAGTGAATGATCCAGACTACCAGTAGCCAGAGTGCTTTCATTATTTTCCATCTTGAGCCGTAGTTCCTCAGAAGATTGTGGACATAAGTACTAATGTAGGTCATCCCCAGATCTTCATAGATTGAGTGATTGTAGGCAACACTTATGTCTATTTGGGCAATGGACCGGAGAGTAACATTTTGGAAAGTCGGAAGATCCTTCCACCTTGATTTACAAATAGTAGCCCAAGCAGGCATACCATGGAGGAGAACATTGCGAATCACCAACTTGTATACCAAGAGTTTGTTGTCCACTCCAAGAGCGCTGTTTCGCCCCAGAAGCGCGATCAAAGTGAACTTCGCTTTCTTAGCCTTGCTAAGCGCATATTTAACTTGGTCGTTTAAATGGGCCTATAACTGGCAGGAAGAGCAGGATCAAGCCCAGGCTTAGGAATGGTGAAAATGACTGAGTCCTTCCAGGCATTAAGAAAATAGCCGTGACGCCAGCAGTCGTTTTGACCTTGGTGATACACAAGTAGCATTGGGGTGCAGGTTCTTGTAAGTATTGTTGGTGACGGTGTGAATGCCAGCTGCCTTTTTACTTTTTAGATGCTTAATGATGTTCGAGATCTCAGTGATGCCTAAGGTATTCAGAGAGGTGAATTGATCCTTCAATGAATCTTCAATGAGTTGAGCTTTGTCCTAGTTACTGCTAGCAAACTCGGCGCCTTTAGTGAGCAGAGGCAGGAGATCTATGGCCCTGTTGTTTTTAAGGGCCCTGGCAGTACTCCAAAGAAAGTTGTCACGGATGGATTATGTCATTCCACTTATGATTACAAAATTTCTTGATGCGCTCACTGACCTTGCGGGATAGCCTGGTATAATTTGTCTTCAAATGTAGAAACCTGGTACGCTGACACAATCTTCGAAGGATGGTTTTTTCATAGATGAGATGCTTGATGGAGGGAGGAAGTTCCATATGGTCTGGCCGCTTGCAATCAGCAGAAGACGCATTGGCATTAGTAGCCATAACAATGGAGCGAGTGACGTTTTTGATATTCTCGGCAATATCACTGCCACTGACAGCACCCTGATAAGGAATGCTACAGTCGTTGAGAAGTTCTCTAAAAAATTTCCATACCTGCTTGTAACGAAGATTTATCTTCAGATCGATATTAATCCCCTCAAAATTAACTGCAACAGGAAGGTGATCAAAAGATAAGGCATTTTACTGTAAAGATGTAATAGGGTTTGAAAAACCCCTTGAAGATAGCAATGTCAAGCACAGTCGGGCGCAAAAAGATTTTTACCTGCTCCGTTCGAACTTAGCTTACCGGATGTTGAAGGTTGCAAAATCAGGTAGGTTTACTGAGAGTCAATGCAGACTAGACTGGATCTGTCCCTTCTGCATTAAAATAGGGTAGCAGGTATACGCTTGGAAGTGCTATTCACGCGCTCTACTATGACTTTAAGTCTAAACCTTTTTTTTGCACCCTACTTTACATCACAGACGGGTGAATGATCACAATAGTATGTCTTCAAGGGGGCCCTGATCTAACATGTACCTGTAAAGCACCTATCCACTTTGATTAGAGCATCTGGAATTCCTGTGTGGGTGGTTGGCATTTCAATCACCCGCCATAACAACTGGAGTGGGCCCAGACAAGAGTTCATCCAGATCGCGAGGATCCAGCTTGTGTTCGGATGGGTTGTACAGGGACGTAAACTTTATCTCACCAATCTCAACATCTTTGATGATTATGGAAACTGCTTCCATATTTACAAGGTTGGGCCTGATGATCTTAGTGTATTCAATGCCTCTTCTGACAACAATAACTGCCCACCAGAGGCTGGATCAGTAGCTTTTTAGGGGCCCTATCCTTTCGGTAAACATAGTAATCTGGTAGCTCAAAAGCCCTACTCTGTTTAAGGTGAGTTTCGCATAAGAAGGCAACATCGATATTCCAGCTTGTAAGAAAATCGTAAAATTCGAAACGCTTGCGAAGGATTCCCCTCGCATTCCCAATAGTAGCAACATAGCTTACCTTGCTTTGTTCTGTAGGGATGTCTGTCCATGATTATTTCCGGTCCTCAACTGGAATAACCTGCAGCAAATCTTTGCAGTTTTAAGCATAATCATTAAGTTTCCCAGAAATATTTGTATTTTAGCCAATTCATTATGATCAACAGCTCATTTGCCAGTAGAAAACGGAGGCAACAGAAGCAAAAGTTCTTCCTTCAGTTCCTTGGAATTTCTATTTCTTTTTACTTGCGGGTATTTGGGACACTTGGTATTGCTGGATGTGTGCTGGCCTTCACAGCGAATACATGTACGCGGGTCTTTACCTTCTATGTTGGTGCAGTCTCTTGACTGAAGGTCGCACTTGTTACAACGTGACCTGAGATACGTACCCAAAACGTAAGTAGTTGAACACTGCGAGGGCTTTTTGTTGCCCTTAAACAATTCAACTGCTACAGAAAGCGGACCGATGCGTTTCAGATTTAAAAATGACTTATTGTGTTCTGTGGTTTAAAGGAGCACCAGGACCATTGGTATCTCAACAGCACCGTTTTAAGCCTCATTGCCTTATCCTGGAAGCACGTTTCAGATTTCAGCGTCAGTTTGGATCACTGATGATGCCAAAATATCCCCGCTTCCCACTAATCTTCGAGTTTAATCTTCCATCAATTTTTATTTTTAATTATAATAATGGGACCTAGGCCTAATTATTAATGTATTTATACATTTTTGGGTAAGCCAAGTTTTAATTAAGTATTTCAAAACTATATGTAAATTTTTCATAGTTGTACGAGCATTTCATTTTGTTTAGTCCATTAAAAAAAGAATGGGATGATCTTTTAAGCAATCTATAAGCCCATCGATGCGAATATAATAATATCGATGAAATATCAACAGCCTTTTCTATAATTTTATTAACAAATGTTGATAAACATTTTTTAAACATTGTTTGTAAGAGTTGTAATAATATGAAATTCTTGGCAAAGTCTGTAACAATGAAAGAGAAAAAAATTGGTGACAGGAAATCGATTTCGCAAAGTCTGTAACAATGCTTTTATTAACATCGTTCTGGCCAAGCAGTACTACGCATTTTCAACTAGTTTTATTTCTGAGGTCTTGTTCTTTTTTATCATTGTTTTGGTATTCATATAAAAAGAAGCACCTTGCCCGAAATTCTTGTCATAACTTGTTAAAATAATCTAGCGCCGTTAAAAACTTTTACAGTTAATGTTGTGTCCTATGATATATTTTCTTGCACACAATAAGACAAGGAGTGAGGAGCCTTATTTCTTTCTTGAGTCTTTTTTTCCTTTGTTTTATTAATTTTTATTTCATTCATTTATTTATTTTATTCAACCATAGCTTACGCCAAGAAAAGTCGAAAAAATAAGTAAGATACAGTAAGATGCATACAAGTTCAAATTAAAATATATCAATGTCAGTTGCCTTGTTATCGTGCAGATTTTGAAGTCTGTAAAATCGTGATCGTTAGGATATTTGTTTACAAAGCGTCGGCGGACGAAACATCTGGTGTTGAGAACGAGTTCTATTATCCGGAACACTGAAATAAAGTCCGCTAAGTAGATTGAGAGCATTCAGCTTTCCATTAATGAGGACCTTAAGGAACTCAAGATTCCTCAGTTTCTTGATCACATTCATAAATCTGATCCCTTTGATTGAGGAACTTTATAAAACGGGTGTGTATTCTGGCTAGCACAACAAATCTAAGCTCTGGAATGCCATTCCAAATCATAGAAGCTTAGTCAAGGTGCGGAAGAACAAACGATTTGTATAATTTCATGAAGGTTCTTGGATGAGTAAAGCTAATCCCATTACGCAGTATGGAGCCGAGTGCTCTCCTTGCTCTCTTTGCGATGTAGTCCACATGATGGCTAAAAGTCAAGTGGTCATCAAAAACTCTCCCAGGTCTTTTTGTGTTGATTGAAGGGAGAGTTGGTATGAACTGTTGCAGTAATTAAAGTCAATTGGTCAGAATCTGCGAGTGAGCACAGCACGTTTTGAGGGGTTGATTGATATGCCATTAGTCGAACACAAAAATCAATTGAGGTCACCCTGGAGAGCTAAGGCATCATCCTCACTGACAATATTCTTAAAAATTTTAGATCAGCGTACAACAAAACGTAAGAGTACTGTATGGTATTTGGTAAGTCTAACACAATCACAGAAAACAGCAGAGGTCCAAGCGCAGACCCCTGTGGTACGCCACGGGTAGGGTGGAAGGACTGAGATTGCTTGCCACTAATTTCAACCAAACAAGAATGTCGATGTAAAAATGAACTGATAATCTCAAGTGGCTGACCCACAATGCCAAGCGAGAAGAGCTTTCTTAGTAGGGTTAAATGAGGCACGCTTTGCAAAGTCAATATAGACGCACATAGGTCTGAGCCAGTTTCTCAACTGAATCAAAAGCATGAGAAGCAAAGCTAATTAAATTTGTGGAAGGGAAACTGCCCTTAAGGAAGCCATGTTGTGTAATTGGTATAAGAGGCTCTAAATGATGAGAAACACAGTGGTGGATGATATTGTCAAAAAGCTTAGCAGTGCTATTGATTATTTAAATGGGCTATTCATTATTTAAGTTTGAAAGAATATCCGTTCTGCCAGATTTATTAAACAGGTATAATCCTCGTCTTCCAAATAGCGGGATATAATCCTAAGTGCAGGCATAGATTGAACATATAATTGAGAGGTTTAATCAGAACATAACCAAGGCTTTTGAAAATAAATGGGGGAATACTGCTAGCATTAGTCGAACGTTTCCCTCGAAACCTGGCAAAATCTCTTTTGAAATCATTGTCAGAGATCATGTAGTGCTCAATATGAGAGGTAGAACAAATTTGACAGTCAATTTCTGGGAAACAGATCACAGTCGTTGTCGAAAATAGAACAAATGTATGTATATATTCTAATTCTAATTTTAATATTCTAAAACTATTTTTACATTTTTAAAGTGGGAAAAATCAATAAAAATTAAATAAAGCTGCGCTGAGAGTCCTTGGTGCCAAAGTGGGTGGAAGAAAAGCAGAATTAAATTTTAACGTATTAAAGAAATCAATGTGTTTCAAAGCATTAAATATTCTTATAGTCCATAATTTAAATATGCCATGGACCCCCTCTTGAAATGAAATCCTCTTTCCTATTACACTTCTGTGCTGAATCAACCTGAATAAGGGATAAATATTTAAGAATATATACAAGTAACAAAAATAGATCGCTGCATTTGGAAACAATTTTTACTATTTATAAATGTGATGTTGGAAAATCGTTTACCTTATAAGTTTTACTAACATCAGAGCAGTAAAATTACTATCACTACTGCTATTATTATGAGAGCTACATATGTTATAAGTTTTAGTGAGTGTCTTGTCCCGATTTAAAATCTTATGTGACTCTTTGGGAGAATTGCTACCAGGATCTTCGATCTTCTTAAAAATAAATTTGAAGTTATTAAATTTATAAGTAATTTTTTATGTAATTTAATAAAAGTACAAAAAATACAAATTGTATAATAATTAAAGGTTTGATCATGTTTTAAAACTTTTTAATTTTATTTTAGTTTTATTTCATTAATTTCATTCAAATTTTGTAATTAATTGTTTAAGTGTTTAACCTTCCTGTGCTGTTCGGGTCTTTTTTGAACCAAATCGTTTTTCAACTGCTTATAACTTTTGTCTATTTGTATAAATAGCCATCATCTTTTTTGACTTTTAATAAAGTTTACTTTATTTGATTTTTATACTAAATAAAATTTATAAATATTTTTTGTATCATACAAGGATTTTTTTTTACCCATTGTTTATTTTGTTCAAAAATTCATTTCAGTAAATGTGCTTTTCTTTGAAATTTTGATTTTTTATACTAGATTCTATGCAAGATTCTATTCACATGATTCTATTCTATTTTATATACAAGATTCTATTCATATGACTCATAACTTTTACCCTTCCTGTGCTGTCCGGGTCTTTTTTGACCCAAATCGTTTTTCAACTGCCTATAACTTTTGTCTATTTGTATACTTTATTTATATATTATGAAAATTGTTTTGTATGATCTACAAAATGTAAATGTAAAGGATTTATGATATATTGTAATTGTTTTAATAATAAATAAGAAAATTCTTGGAAAAAGAGTAATTATGGGCCTTTTTTGACCCGAACACCATAAGTGTAAGGTTAAAACGAACAGAACATGAAGGTTAATAAAATGTTAAATTTTTAAATTAACATCTTATAAATTAACATAAATTTATGATTAACACAAAGTAATAAAACACTAAATTTATAGAAAACACTATTATTTATCCTGAGACGTGACCATGTACTCTTCAGGAGAAAAATGAAGACAGCATAATTTCATGCGATTTGAAATTTTCTTTCCAGATTTGATTTTTTGAATCCAATGCTTACTTATAATTCCATTTTTTGTAAAGGAATACAATTTCAATCCTTTATTCTTTTTAAAAGTTGCCGAGGATTGTGGAACACAACAATTATACGGCATTTTCGCGTTAACTTAACCTTACCGGATGTTGCCAATACCAAAACTGTTGTTTGCACACTCTGGCGGCGCAATAATAACTAAAACATCCAGCTTCCTATTGTTATATTTTTCTCCTGCGTCGCATGTTGTCTCTATCCGTGTCTGCGTTGTTTATGTTGCGCGCGTGCTTTAGATAACAATTTTCGGAGAAAAATATGACAACAATTGCAATATCCTTATCCAACCTTTTTAGAAATGAACTCACCCAAACGTTTCTGCCGTGTAGTGGTGGAATTGTGCAACTCAGAGGTCTTCTCTTGAGTCCCAGACAGTAATGTATTCAATGGGTGCGTTCGGAGAACAGCCACTGGTGAATTTCTCGAGAATCAGAGAATTCTCCGTGGGTCGCTGCTTTCGAGACTATTTTTGAAGTTCAGCGGTTTTGAGAGGAGGAGGAGCGGTCAAGGTCACTTGCGCGATAGAGGGAATCACTGGTTAGAGGGGAGAGGAATAGAGTTACAACCTTAGTTTAAAAGGAGAATTATCACGAAGCTCACAACTAGCCTAGTGTGGGTGGTTTTAGTTGGTTATGGGGGATCCTCCCCCCCAGGGAGGACTCCCGCCGAGCCGCCTCGGCTGAACCGGCGGGGAAGGTGAGTGAAAAGCGGAAAAAATTGAAGGATGGATACATAGAGCCGGGAGAGGTCTCTCGTAATCCTTCGCCGAGGCCTCATAAATCTCGGAAGGACAAGAATAAAAGACAGCACGCGACAAATAAAGCCCAGCAGCAGAGTAAAGACAAATTATCAGGAACGGATAAAGAAAGTACGACACTTACCTACAAGGAATCCGGAGAGAGTATTCGGACGGAACAGAGTCGGAAGGACGGAGGAGACCAAAAAACTTCGATGGAGTCGACGAGTAGGCAGAATGATAGACAGGTTAGTTTTAGCGAATCGTTAAGGATCGCGGCCCGACCGTGGTTGTTGGTTACGAAAAAACCGAAAGTGCCGGCAAACAACGAAGTTCCCACACCGGGTTTGGTACGACGAATTATATCCTCGCTTATTGGTGATTCAACATATGTTAACAGACTGCAATCCGGAAAGTTCCTGGTCAAGTTTACATCAGTCATTCAAGCTGAAAGGTGTGAAAAATTTAAGGATATAGGAACAATGATATTGGATTATGAAATTCCTAGATTCTTAACGTCTTCAACAGGGATGGTGTATGGGATTCGGGCTGATACGACAGTTGAAGATTTGCAGGAAAAAGCCGACCAGGGGAAATACATTACGGGAATCAGAGTTCTTCCCCCGCCTTTCCAAGGTGCGATTTTCTCCAAAGCATTAATATTTTTCAGTACCCCGGCACCGCCAGAAAAGTTAGTCTATGAACATGAGATTTTTACTGTATCAAGGCCTCCCCCACGTCCGTTGCAATGTAACAATTGCCATAGATTGGGGCACTCTAAGTTGAAATGCACCAACCCGATAATATGCGCCAAATGCTCCAGCGAGGAACATGAGCGAACTTCGTGTACATCAGGAAGCTTCGTATGTATTAACTGCAAGGGAGGACATTCCCCCTACTACAAAGGGTGTCCAAAATATAAATATGAATCGCTTATACGTGTTAAAATGGTGAACTTATATATATCTTATTATCAGGCTAAAAAATTAGTCGACATGGAATTAGGAGGTGAGAGACCGAGTCAGAGCTCTTATGCATCACTTGTTATAGGGAAACAGGATGCCCAGAATACGAGGCAACAATTAAACCCTCTTCAAAATCCGGTTACCTCACAAGAATACTCATCACATCCTTTTCAAAGAAATGAGGTATTGACTTGCACTACAAGCGGTCGCGATGAATTTCCCACGCAAACCTCGTCAGGCTTCCCGTCCTCTCCTATTTTTAGACAAAATGAGTTCAACGACTCGCTATCGCAGGTGCAATGGTCACAACTTACCCCATTTTCAGCAGAAATGGATGACCTAAATATAGTGAAAAACCAAGCAATGGAAGTGGAAAAAGATTTGGAGGTAGAAATCAATAGCAGGAAGGTTTCAGTAGCGTTAGAAAAAGATGAAGCAGTATCAAGTACGTTAAAGTGGCTCATTACAACGCTAATGGAGAACCCAGACTTACTAAAACAGGACAGTTCTTCGGGCATAGACAGTGCATTAGAAGTCATGGGAGGAACATTAGGGAGTTCCCCTCTCTGGTACTCGAATGTTAAAGTGTGGTGGAGAAGTATGTTGTCTCTGATAAGTCACGATCATCATTCAGTCCAGAATGCAAGTGAAACCACTTAGCATGTTCACTGGAACGTCAGAGGTGTCCACGCTAACTGGGAGGACATCGCCAATGTTACTATAGGTGATTTTATAACTCATACAAATAATAGAGAGGATTATGGAGGAGGAAATCTTGTAGCCATATCTGCATTAATTCCACACCATATAAATTCTAAAGAACATGTTGGCACAGTGGCCATTATAGACTTGGTGGTTTATTTCTGTGAATCTTGGTTACATATTTACTGTGTGTACGTCCCAGGATACATAAATAAGGAGGCTTGGGAAGGGATGTTTGACTCGTTCGTATCACCGTTTTTACTAATTGGGGACTTTAACGCAAAAAGTCATTTGTGGGGATGTGAGAAGCCAAATTACAATGGAAATGTTTTGGAGGAAATTTGTACAAAGTATAACTTAATGATACACTATACTCCTGAATTTACATATCACCCCCCAAGGACGGAATGGTCGCCATCGAATCTGGATTTAGCCTTCTCCTCCTCTGATTGGCCTTTTCCTATTCTAATTGACACAGTTAAAGGTACGTATGGGAGTGATCATCAACCTATACGGGTAACGATTCAGTCAACCAGAGTCAAGACAGGGTACAATTTTCGCGCTAGTATCCTGAGTTGCAACACAACCACGAGAGATTATACACAGCCGGGCTAAGAGGACGCTGATAATCAAAATATGTTTGGTGCGGTACAACATATTCAGCACTTAGTCAATAGGATATTGCCCAAGGGAACAAATTATAGAGTCATACCGCCTAGGCCAAAATGGTGGACTCCAGAATGTGAGTCAGCATATGGATAAGGAATAAGGCTAGGAGGCATTTCTTAAAGTGCAGATGCACAAACTGTTGGAGCATATCCAAAAGAATGAAGGCACTATGCAAGAGAGTCCTGAGAAAACATAGGAGACAATATTGGATCAGCCTGGTGAAAAGAGATAAACCAAACAACATATGGAAGGTTTTGAAGATCATGCTTCAGAGTCCGAGACACATGATTCCACTGATAGCAAACTCCGATGGATCGATACAAAATCCGAAGGAGTCGGCATTATCAATTCTTAAATGCACGGTATGATCAGCAAAGGGGAAGCGAGTCAGCTGGGCTACTCCCCTGCCGGCAAATTATGTCCCAGAGTCTGAATACAATCAGTGGGAGCAGACATTTACCTTTGCAGAATTCAAGGAGGCACTGAGTAATAAAACTAACTCTCCAGGGCCGGATAAATTACTCAACCAGACGTTTGTGAGATTAAGTACAAGTCAGCAGAGAGTCCTGCTAGAGCACATGAACAAATCATGGAAAACTGGAATTATTCCTAGCTCTTGGAAGGAATCCCTCATATATCCTATTCTGAAACCTAATAAATCAGCCTCTCAACCACAGAGTTATAGACCTATTGCTCTGACATCCTGCTTAATTAAAATTATGGAGAGGATGGTAAACAGCAGATTACAGCATTACCTAGAAAAGTATGAACTCCTCCCAGCTTGGATAACGGGTTTTCGCAAAGGTTTTAGTTATCTTTTCCCTGTAATTAAGTTGGTTGATAACATATATTGGGCATGGGAGAAGGGAGAAGTCCTAGGTGCTATATTTCTCGATCTAGAGAAGGCTTACGATTCTGTTGAGCACGACGTTCTGCTAAATAAAATGGTGTCCATGAAATTACCAAGAAGAATGATAGTATGGATAGCCTCCTTCCTAAGGAATAGAAAGGTGGGCATGAAGTACCCAGGAGGAAACGTGTGGCTAACTCAGAAGAAGGGTTTACCTCAGGGGTCTATCTTAAGCCCCGTACTTTTCAATGTGTTTATGACAGATTGTAAAAGAATACTCCCAAAAGGGATAGAGATGAACTGTTTTGCTGATGACATAGCGATATGGTACACCAACCCTTCGATCCCGGATATCAAAAATAGGCTGCAAAGAGCTTGTGACTCCTTAGTGAGATGGAGTGGACAAAACTCCATGAATTTCTCCTCGGAGAAAACAGTGGTAGTATTTTTCACTAACAAAGGACCTCCTCCACAACCTATTATCTATATGAACCAATGCCAGCTTCCAATAAGAAGGTTTCACAAATTTTTAGGCGAAACGTTGGATTATAAACTAAAATGGACTCAACACGTTGCACGAATTAAGGAGCACCTAATTAAAAGTGTAGGGAGGATAAAGCGGATAGTGAGGAGTAACTGGGGACCTCCATGGTCGGAGATGTCGGTGGTATTAATGTCTCTTATTCAGACTATAGACCAAACAAACTTATTCCTACTTTTGGCTACCAGAACAACTAGAGAGCAGCTAGCTAAATTGGAAAGGAAGTTTGTAGGACTTGGGTTACATGGCACACAATCGTCCCCTAACCAAACGTTGTATGCGGATGTGGGAATAATTCCTCCACCTTTAAGATGGGAAGTAAAAGTGGTATCTACGATGTATGCATATATTCAAATGTCAAATTTATTCAATGAAGAAATACCTCTTGTGGAAAATTTTAAGTTACAAATCTGTTCAAAGAGAGTATTAGATGTAATATTAGGGGCGATCAACAAGTTGAATTGCGCGGACGTACGTCTATACGGAAGGGTAATCACGAACTTTCCAAACCTGCTGAGCGTCTGTGCGGAGAATATAATGTTCCCCCCGTTACTTAGTGCCAAATCACCGGTGAAGATGATTAGACAAATAGTCAATGAGACACTTTTTACGAATTTCCCAGAGTGCAATAGGGTGTTCACGGATGGGTCATTCACTCGGGAAGATTTAAATGGAGGGATAGGGATATATGAGAGAAATAAGCAAATTGTGTCTAGTAAGATTAATGGAGCAACAAGTGCCACTATGCTGGAGCTACTCGCCATTAATAAGGCTTTAGCCCTAATTACTCTTAGGGCACCGGCGAGCTACGTGTTAATATCGGATTCAAAGAGCGCGTTAAGAAAAATTCAAAAAGTCCTCGCTCAAGGGAAATGGTTTCACCGAGACATATTAGGAATATTATACCTGTTGGAAACTCTTTTTTTGGCGAATTTTACTGTTAAAATGCTGTGGATTCCGGGGCATAAGGGAATTCATGGAAACGAGGTGGCTGACCACTTGGCAAATTGGGCGAGAGTATCAACAAGGAAGATAGCTAAGTACGCTCGCTTTGGGCTGGCGTCATTAAGAGTTTACTTGTGGATACAAGCACGAACGCAATGGAACAGGGAATGGTGCGCCGATAAGCGGGGCGGCCACTATAAGCAACTCGTCCCTTCGGTACTAAATAAAACCAAAATAACACCGAGATGGTTAAATTACATCCAGAGAATCACCTTATTCAGATTAAGAAGCGGTCATTTGCCATTAAACAGCTTCCTGTACAAAGTAAAGATTAAACAATCAGACAAATGCGATTGTGGAGCGCCGGAGACGGTGGAGCATATAATTATGGAATGTCAGAATTATCGACGGCAGAGGGAACTACTGTCCCAACGATTAAAGGCGATTCCAGTGCAGGCCACGATAAGGAATGTTCTTCTTTGTTCTCCGGATAAATATCAGAACAAGCGGAAAACAATATTTGCCTTGATGCAATACCTGGAAGATACGAACTTAATCATTAGACTTACAGGTCCTCTCAAGCAGTGATTTAATCTAACCTCTTAATGTGGTGACCTATCAGCTGGTCTCCACCTATAGAGGGAGATGAGAGCTGTAGAGAGAGAGAGAGAAAGAGAGAGAGAATTCTCCGTGAAACACGAGAAAAGTCGAGAATTCACGTACGTCTCGAACGCCTCAGTGAATTCTCGGTGATTGGACCAGTAATCCAATGTGGAGAATGTGAGTTCGCTGATCGCTTCTTTTGGAATATTATTTTCTCAAAATCATATGAATTGTCAGTTACATGAGCAAATGTGGGACACCCGCAGTGAGGAAGAGAAAGAAGAAAATACTCTGCTATGTTTTGGAGTGCAAAGAAAATTCTTTCATTGAAAATTCGTTTCAAATTTATAAAGAGAAATAAAATTAAATGAAACAAAAAAGGTGGAATAATGAAACATTAATCATGCGAAACTAAAATTGAAAAAAATTAATTTAGCAAAATGAAGATAAATTATGAGCGTATCTTGTTCATAATAAAGCCTATATTAATTTCTTTTATCTAAATAAATTATATAATTTAATAATTTACTTTGTCAGGCATTTTTTAAACCTTTTTAAACTATTTGCAGTATGCTATCGCTGTCATTTGCAACTCCATCTGGTTTTAGTTTTACCATGGATGAAGAAAAGATGGATGGGACACTCCTATGCGTCGAGCGTGAGTTTTTTTTCAGTGGCGCTCTCTGGCGATTTGCGTAGTACTAAACCAAAACTGTCTGGGAAATAAAAAAAAATTGTTTCAGTTTCTGCTTTGTGTAGTACTAAACCGAAACTTCACCACCATCGTTTCGATTTGCATAGTACTAGAAATTTTTTTAAAAAAGAAATTCATATATTAAGTGGCTTTTTAAGATAAAAGTGTGCTTAGAAAATTTTTTTATATTTTATATTTTATTGTTTTTAGTCTATTTTTAATTTTATTAACCTAATCTAAGCGGACGATTATATTTAGTACTACGCAAAGCTCCAGATGTCGCCCCAAAATCAAACTCAGTGAGGAAGGCAACGGAGTGTCCCATCCATCTTTTCTTCATCCATGGTTTTACTCTAAATTTGACTGGCCGTCGGCATCGTTCGTCGTTTTCACTTTTTCCACTGTTTTTTGGCGAGATAGAAAAGTGGAAAGAAATCCAGGAAAAAGTGAATTCTCGGTTGAATCCCGAACACCGTGAATTCACTGGTGGTGGTTTATCGAACGACAAAGTGGAACTAGTGGAAAAAGTGGCTAATAGGCTGTGAGGAGTAAGGCTCTAAAGATGTAGGTATTCCTATCCGCCATTTTGGTTCCAGCCTCGATACTGAAAAGCATTGGCCGCATAGGGTCGAACGTGTACTAAGGCGACGCTTTTTGCTAAAATGAACAAAATAATGCATTACATCGTGAAAAACATTTATTTTAATATAAATGAGATACCTTTGAAGGGCCAAGTCGTAGATTGGCATCGATAAAACGTGAATTGTGTGAAATTGAGCGCCAATTTGTAAGTATAGCACTCTTCATGCAAAAGGGAACAATTCTCCTAAGTAATCTGAGTTACGCTAGTTTTCTTAAAAAATAATCCGTTTAATATCCCATTATTATTATTATTATTATTATTATTATTATTATTATTATTATTATTATTATTAATTACCTACTTGTTGGACTACGTACGTGGAGTCGCTCGGATCATGCTCTTGCGATAAAATTATTATTTAGTAAAAAGAGAACACCTGTATAGTTTAAGAACACAATTAAATTATGTAGTACCAAAAATATTTAACTTGAATGGTGCAACAGAAAAAGAATATTATACTCCACAGATTTTTAATAAACTCCCAACATGGATTATTAAGTTTAACAACATATAGATTATTAAAAAGTTGTTATTTTAATTTGGAAAAATTATTTGTGATATGAATTAACATTTATTTAAGACATTCATTTTTTTTTGTTTGTTTTTGTATGAAGCTTATTTAGATAATGCTAATGAACTTTTTGTAAAACTTTTTATAATTGGAACAGCAATAATAGCATAATTTTATGGCGGTGAAGTTATTTACATTTTATTTTTATTTGTTATAGCTTTATTTTTAAATGCAAAAATATTACTTTTGTCTTTTATGTATAACTAGAAGAGTTACCCGGCGTTGCCCGGGATAATTACACTTGCACAATCTTTTCCTTTCATTGTTAGTCATGAGATATTGATTGTTTGTTCATGCAGAGCGTTTGTGAATTGCGTGTTGATACCATTGTTGATACCTATTGTTGTACAAACTTTGCCTTGCATTGTTGGTCATGAGATATTTCTCATTAATATGCCTTGCCATAACCATGAATATCGATTTTTTATCGATATTTATTATTTTTCC
>JAHWFO010005228.1:88422-122454 GCA_023313115.1 Rhysida immarginata | reverse complement strand
TGCATGACATAGAAAAGTTCTAATTTTACACAGAAGAAAATTTAGAACCTTTTTGGTCGCATATCATGCACACAAAAAATGCTGATGGGGAAATTATGCTACCAGTACTTAGAGTTTTTGTTAAAGCGATGATGAGTTTGCCACATTCCAGTGCAGCAGTCGAGAGAGTGCTGTCTAATTTGAATCTCAACAAAACAAAGCTACGCAGTTCCCTTTCAGTTTCAACGTGCGAAAATATATTCCAGGAAAAGAACTGCTGTAATCTTCTGATTGCAGTGCCTGGGAAGTGTATCCTCCTACGTAGACGATTTCACATTAGAAGAAAATGTTTAATCTTTATGTTAAACTATAAAAAAATGTTAATAAAGATATGTTAAAAAGAATTCATTTTAATCCATTTTAAAACCATTATAATTTAAGATCTGTTACATTTCATGGTTGATTATTACTTTTCCCTGGAAATTCTAGTACGGATTAAGCAATCAGCAAAACCAGCCCTGCTCCCGGCAACTGTGACGTCACTTCTCATAAATGACGTCACTCCTTACTGTCGTGAGCCGTTACGCCTTCACGGTAGCCGTGAATCTAGCCACAGCCTTTAAAGATAGGGACCAGAATATCTCTCTCGCACTGCTTTGGGGCCCGGCTGGATAACCAATTAACTTGGCACACCCGAGTCATCCACAGGATACTTTGTGATTCAACCTTTTTAAAATCTCACTGACACCATGCAGTCCTTTTCTCACTGCCCGACGCTACACTCAACCAGTGTTGCCAATTTAGCATTTTTCTTCATGCGCTTGTCCTTTGTTGGTCATTTTTAATAAAAATTAAACAATGAACAGAACAATGGAAATGGGCTTTTAAAATTGGACACACCCTTGCTAAATTGGCAACTCAGCACTCAACCGCTTATGTTTGAGGACAATGCAGCCGAAGCGATTACAGCTGTCTTAAACAACTGCCACTCCGTTTTAACATTGCCACGATCACTGGGTAGTTCATTGAACCTTGAAGACAGATTATCTGCAAAGGTTTGCCTCAAAGCTCCCACTTGATACCCCAAGTCTGTGAGGTCGTCCATAATTTACTAACGCTTGAGGGAGAGTGGGTGTTTACGACAGCGTTACAGAGGGGTAGGGGGTCTACGAAACGCTTCTTTCGATGTATACAGGGTGTCTCAAATTAAAGCTATCATTTCGTAGCTCGCTACAGAAAAATTACTCATCAAAAAATATTGAAATTTTGGGAATGCTTTAATTACATGATGGGAATTTTTTTCAGAGCAAAAATGGAAAAAAAAGGGTAGTTCCAAAAAGAAACATCCCATTTTATTAGAAACATCCCTCCTAATATTGTGTTGCGCCACCACTAGCAGCTACAACAGCACGAATTCGCCGTGGCATGAATTCAATTAGCCGCTGGAAGCATTGTTCCGTGATGTTTCTCATGTGGAAGCAACAGCTCCTTCCAGTTGATGCTTACTGGATGGTGGTCAATCCATGCCTCGTATAATCCGTTCCAGGTCATCCCAAAGATGTTCGATTGGATTCAAACCGGGAACTATGGTGGCCAGAGAAGTTGAATATATTATCGTGCTCCTGCAACCGTTCCATGACGATACGAGCCTTGTGACACAGAGCATTGTCCTGCTGGAAGTATCCATCCAATGGGTGAAACACAGTAGCCATGAAGGGATGAACGTGGTCAGCAACAATGTTCAGGTAGACCAGACCATTAAGGTGTTGTTCTATAGGTATCAGCGGACCAAGAGTATGTCAGGAAAACATTCTCCAAATAATTCCAGAGCGTCCACCAGCCTGAGCAGTGGAAACCAGACAGGAGGGGTTTATCGCTTCGTGCTGTTGTCTCCAGATTCTGCGTCGGCCATCTGCAGAGTGCAATAGAAAACGGGATTCCTTCGACCAGCAGACCTTATTCCAGTCGTCGACGGTCCAGTGTTGGTGATCACGGGCAAGTTGGAGACGTTCTTTGCGGTTTTGAGGGGAGATCCAAAGTACCCGGACTGGCCGTCGGCTGTTGTAGCCCATCCTTGCCAATATACGATGTATAGTGCGTTCTGAGATATTATTCTACGGTCCAGTGTTGTACTCCACGGTTAGCTGACGATCGTGACGTTTCTATTTGCACGAACAAGCATTCCCATCCTACGCTCACCCCTTGGATCGACGAGTCATTTGCGACCACAGGCTTGTTCTCTGGCTGGTTGTTTTTTGGTTATTTAACCAGTCCTGGTAAACCTGTGAAATGGTTATTCCGGAAAAGCATTAGAAGACGTGCGGTTTCGGAATTTCTCAGTCCACTTCGTCGGGCACCAACTATCATCCCGCATTCGAAACCCCTCAGATCTTTTGTTTTCCCCATGGTGATGGTCAAACCCCTTGCAGTTGGCAAGTATGTTCCCGCTTTATATTGGTACCGACTGTCACGTGACCAACTGATATGTAGTAATTGCCATGCCAACGGATTTTTATACTCATAGGTGTTCCTAATAAATTAGCCACTCAGGATCGGTGAATTATAAAAAAGTGTTGTCAACATAACGGATTCCGGATATATTTAGCGGCTTTTCCACTACAATTATGCATAAATTCGCTAAAAATTACATTAGAACAATAGAATCTGGTGGATTTTTTGTTCGATTTTAGCGCTGCTATAAGGGTCGGTAAAATTACACTGTTGTGTCTTCGTACCATTACACATCTGCTGTAGAATCATGGCCACCCGTAGCTAGCGGACTTTCGTGAACTTTAATGTTTTTTCATGCAAATTCCTTAATAAAGAAGTTTTAAAAATAATAAATAAATAGTGGTTATAGCACCGGGACGGTAAGCCAAACGTCTCTGGTTCTAGTGAAGAAAAGAAAGGTCTCCGGTAAGCCATATTTTTCTCTTTTTATTTATTAACGATCATTTTCTCCCGTGAAGAAATCACGGGTCCAAAGAGAATTTTTTTCAATGAACTAAATTGGTACGGTACTCACTTCCAATGGTTATATACTCTCAAAATAACTTCAGAGTGCAACAATGGAGAGAAGCGACACTCATAGAATACAAACGCTCTATTAAAGAGTTTCACAGATTAAAGAATATTTTTCAGTTATATTTATAGAAATAGTAGCAGAGGCACCCAGCATTGCCCATGATAATTACAGTTGTAGGTAAAGTTAAATAATCTACGAAAGTTGATTAATAACTCACAATTAATTTTCAGTAATTCTACAATTTCCTGCTGTAGACTTTCTCGTTGTTCAGATGTTTCCGACACCTGGATTACTTTTTTTCTTCTCTGACCAATACTCGTTCTTTTCTTCGGTGTCATTTCGTTAGATATGGTTTAACATATCCTTCTATCGATTATTAAATAGCACAATACACGGTGCTTGTTGATTTGAAGAGTCGAGTATATGTATGCTTTGTTACCGGTGATGTCGTAAACTGTCGCCTGACAATCGACAATTGAACAGTGTAGTGAAAAGAAAGACGCGAGTGGTCCAGGAGCCAAGCTCACTTTGCACGCTCGCCCAAAGAGTAAACCAGAGGAGGTACACTGAACTGGGAGAGAAACCTGATGAACCTCTTTAGTCCTCCAGAGAATAAGTCCCAAGAAGGGACGAGAGTAGGATTGTAGATTGACGATTAGAGTCTCCAAAAATCAGCAGGATCTAAAAGATCCAATAGTTAGGAAGACGGCCTTGTTAACGTCATCAAAGCAGACATCCAGGATATGACGGGGTCTTCGAAACCGGAGGGGACCCTTAACAACGAGTGGGTGGTCCAGGATACCAGAAACCAGGATGTTTTCATGATTCTCCATCTTGGGTAGCATGTTCTTCATAAGTGTCTGGACAAAGTGTTCTACATATGTGGGTCATCCCAAAATCCTCATAGATAGAGTGGTTGTTGGCAACTCTTCTGTCAAGTTGGGCAATGAACCGGAGAGCAATATTTTGGAATGTCTGGAGATCCTTCCACCTAGATTTGCAAATAGAAGCCCAAGCAGGCATTCCATGAAGTAAAATAGTACGAATCACAACCTTGTATATCAAGAGTTTGTTATCCACACCAAGAGCACCCAGAAGTGCAATCAAACTAAACCTCGCTTTTTTTGCTTTGTTGAGCGCATATTGGACTTGGTCGTTCCAATTTAGTTTGGAGTCGATCATGACACCAAGATATTTGTAGCTTTTTATCCACTCAAGTTTCTTGCCAAATAAGAAGAGGGGCCTTGGAGGGTTTTTGCATTTGCGAGTGATAAACATGACCTTGCACTTTTTGACATTCAGCTTTAATCGCCACTTAGTGAACCACCTCTCGCACTGATGGAAAGCTTTTTGAAGTCGAGTGATGACATGTGCTGGGTTTCGTGCCCAGGTCATGATAGACCCGTCGTCAGCAAATAAGTAAAGATTAAACTTTGCAAACTTGGGAAAGTCATGGATAAAGAAGTTGAATAAGGCTGGCCCCAAGACAGAGCCTTTGGAGTACACCAGCATTTACATCCCAGGGTTCAGACAAGCAGTCCCCAACCTTAACACGAAAAGTCCTCTTTAACAGGAAGGAGCGAACCAGAGAAATTAGATCGTCAGGGCGTACTGACCGTTCCCACCTGAGACCGACGGCGTACTTATATATCCAAACCACTGAAAGAGGAAGGGGAAGCTGCCGTCGTGTCTAGAAGGTTCTACACTATTCAAAGGCTCCAAACACATTGTCTGAATATTTGTTAGGGGGCTCAAGGGAGACACGTATATCTCTTTGCCTCCTCGACAGAGGCTGTCTTATCTATATCATGATATTGTACTCATTTCCTGCTCATTATTAATAATTCTTAGAAACGAATGTTCTATTGCCAAGGCAAGAGAACATTCTATCATTGCATCATGTTGAAAATATTGTTGCACCACCACCACATCAGTTTTCATGGCAACAATATTTCTCCGGCGTTGATGTGGAAATATATGGCAACAATAACTCCGACAAAACAACTCTCTTCTTGGGTAGCAGTGGACGTGCATAATCTTTTATGTGTATATGCTCTCCAATCTCAAGAATCTGAGTGGGGTTGTTCACTATTTCGTAATCTGTGCTTACAATTCCACACGGCTCTTGGTGTCTTGAAGCAAAACTTTGTGTGATCTAGCAAACGCCATTTCTTGTGCTGATACACTCACCACTTGCTCAGTCGCAGCAGTGTGCTGGCGAACCAATACAGCACGGAGCAAAGGGACTGCTTCATCCTGTCGCATTTCCACACTTTCTCAATAGTCTGCTAACTGTGCACTTTCTCTAGTTAGTTCTCATTCTTAAAGATTTTCAAGAAGTTTGCCTTGCATTGTTGGTCATTAGATACAGGGTGTCTAGCAAAACGATTTCGTAAAATTCCCTGACTTTTCCCTGTTGTTCACGTTATTTTCCCTGACCATAAGCAGCAAAAAAAACTATCTTGATAGAATATTATTGATATTTTTAAAAATTTTCGTTCCTATTTCGCATTTTTTTGCTGATTTTGTAAAACTCTCTGAGTTTTTGTAAAATTCCCTGACTTTTTGTAAAATTCCCTGACTTTTCCCGGTTTTCCCGGGCGCTAGTCACCCTGTAGATATATATTGTTGGTTCGTGCGTATTGTTGGTGAATTGCATGTTGATATCATTATCAATACAAACACGATGGGCCTATTTTGCACAAACTTTGCCTTGCATTGTTGGTCATGAGATACCTCTTATTGGTATGCCCTACCAGCATTATGAATATCGATTATTTTCGATAATTATTATTTTTCCGAAATCTAACGTAGACAGTGACCTTCCTCTTGCTTCCAAGGTCAATTGTGCAAAATTTCATCAAGATCGGAATAAAACTGTAGATTTCTATAAAATAAAAATAAACACGCCCACAAACAAACACTCTTCTTTATATACAGGGTCCTTTTGAAAAGGATGTCGTGAGATACCTAGCGATGTTCTGCACCTTAAAATAAACACAAGTTTCCTCATACGTTTTGTCAAAATTTCATTCCTTAAGGAGTAAACAGCTCGTGAAGTTTGGTTAACTTCGCCCATAACGCAAACAAAAGCACATGAAAAAAAAAAGTAAACACCATCACGTGTTCTATTAATAGGCTTCTGCAAACTACCTGTGCACTAATAATGTGTTGGCTCTAAACTCAACCACTCTCACAGCCTACTGAAAGATTCGTAATTACTAGACCTCAGAAATGAACTTGTTTACAATTTAGGAAAGACCTGCAAGTTGATAAATGATCTTATCAGTAGTAAAATGCATGTTCTATCCGAATCTCATTTAGGCCTACGTAAAGTGGTCATTGACGCGATTTTGTTAACACAAGATTTCTTCGTTTTAAAATCGAGTGACAATTGAAAAAAGCATGTTTAATTGAAGTATGTTTTCGATCACGCAGTTTCCATTAGCATAATTTGGCTTTCATGTGAGAGTGGTTGAGTTTTTATGACATTAGTGCACAGGTAATTCGCAGAAACCTATTAATGGAACACGTACAGTATGTCTAAAATAGGAAGGCGGTTCGGTTGGAGGGGAGGACAGGGGGTAGAGTTCATTTCATTTTCAGGTTGAATAAGTCAATATAAGGGTTGATACAAAGTTACTACCATTTCCCCCTCCAGCTACTTAAGTTTCCTTTCTCATCTACCAAACTAATAAGAGGATTAAATCACAATGATATCTTAAAGCTTTGAAGTTAGAAGATAAAGGAAAAAAACCCTACAAATATTAGCATGCATTAAAAAAAATTCAAAAAATGTAAATAACTAAAAAAGATATATAAAACAAAACATCTTCCATCTCACAAGTTTCTTCATCGTTTTTCAAGATTGGTGACTTTATGTTTTGTTTTTATTAAATTTTAATTTTACGATTTTCCCTATTTAAAAATTACCTACCCACATTTAAATTTAAAATTAATCATTCAAACTCCTTAGATCAATAACAAAACAAAACAATTTACAGATAAAATCTATAAAAAATACAAATGAAATTTTAAAAAAATATTATTTCCTGAGTTTTTTCAGGCTAATGAGAAGGCAGAAGCTTTTAATCCTTTTATCAGTTTGGGGAAAAAGAGGGGAGGCTGGAAGGGGGAAGTGGCTAAATCAACCTTTTCAACTTAAAAATGAAATGAACTCTACCCCCTGTCCTCCCCTCCAACCGCCTTCCTATTTTAGACATAAAGTTTACTTTTTTCATGCGCTTTTGCTTACGTTATGGGTGGAGTTTAACCAAACTTCACGAGCTGTTTATTCCTTTAAGGAAAGCAATTTCGACAAAATGTATGAGGAAACTTGTGTTTGTTTTAAGATGCAGAACAGCGGTAGGTATCTCACGACATCCTCTTCACAGCCATCCTGTATATAGACAAGGCTGAGTGGTCAGACACATTGACATGATGAAGGAACGATGAGTTGTCTTACCACAACAACGATCTCGTTTTACGAATTTTCCCCATGTTTTCCCCAGTTTCACGCAAAATTTCACATTGCATCGTTGCTCTTGTAAATCAGACATTGCAAAAAACGCCACTAACAATGAAACACGTTGCACTTAAATGGCAATAACTCGGAAACTAAACACCATGTAAAAACTTGGTGCTATGCTGCCAAACTGCTTGTTGCAATGACGATCCATTGCCGCATAATTAAAAAAGTTCGGTTATTTTTTGAACAGACTGCCTATAAATCTAGTGTTTAAGACATCTTTTAGTAGATTAGTGATTAAGTGCTCCAGTGGTAGTACTACGGAGGGTTGTTTACAATCTATGGTAACAATACGAATTCGGTCTTATTTCTCCGAAATTCCCTTTCTTCACCAACGATCATGCTCTATTTGATGGCCATGGGATACTACTATCGCTCTGCAGCGCAGTTTCCATTGCAGTAGACTACTGCGAAGAACAGTAAGACTTATACGTTGCCACTCCTGCTGACAACATTTCCATAGTCCATCCAATAAATGAGGACGTCGGCTTCCTAAGGCTCGTTTTAATAGTCCAATGCGCAAAAATGCATGGGCGACGCGTCTGGAGACTTCACTGGTATCTCGGTAAACGGTATAGCCTGGATTCCTGTTTGCTGTTCCATTCGTGTCAGAAAATTCTGTGTCGATTTGGACGTATGGCTGGACGCTTTGTCTTGATGGAGACGGACCTTGTCAACGTCGTTTCCGTAAAGAGCAGGTAGTTCCTCTGTATAAATTGGTGTCAGAACGTGTTCCTGATAGTACGCAGAATTCACCTTTACATTTTGAGCCACTCTCCGTATCTGTAGCTTGCCTTTACAGGAATAACCCGCGACGATCATGAATTCCTTCGAAAAACTTTCACGACATTCTCTGTACTAATTTGGAAACGATTTGGCTCCCAGTGGGCGATAAAAAATCGCCCTTGGTTTTTTGCAGTCCGACAGATAAACATATGCTTCATCTAATGTGGCCACATACTTCCATTTATCCCCAGCGAGATGACATTCATACAGTTTTCTGCAATTGGTCTTACGTTCTGAAATGTGCCTTGGCAAGAGCTTGTGAACCTTGCTCTTATGTCTCCTTTGCAGTCCCAAATCTTTATGGATAATCTTGTTTACGGTACGAAGAGATGTTCCTACTTTAGCAGCAATGGTCCTTTGGGTCGCTAGATTGTTCCCCGTCACCATTTTCTTGACTTTCCGAATGACAGCCTTTGTGCGACATGTAGGTGTCCTTGGATTTGCTTGCTTTGCAGTCCCGAAAATCTGTCCTCTACGGGCCAAACCAACACCAGCCAACACGTTATGAACTTCTTTCTTCGAAATGGTGAAACCTCTTTTCCTACATGCCGTAATTATTGCGGAATAACTGAATTTCGCGTCGGAAAGGGCTATCATGTACCCTTCCCAAAACTGTGACACTTTCGGCGGCATTTCTCCGAGCAAACTAACCCGCCGCCGACAATCGACAATCGAGCAGTGGAGTGAAAGAAACAATGCGAGTGGTACTGAAGCAGAGCTCCCAAACTCACTCGTCACATGTATAGACCAGGGGAATTACACTGAGATAGGTGAGAAGCCTGAAAAAACCCCGAAGGTCCTCCTCAAGATGATTGAAGAATATTCCCCTCATTCTGGGGATAAAAAGGTTGATTGAAGATTGTCATAGAAAGGGGGGGGGGGAAGCCAGCTGCGAACTAGGCTATCCAAAAATCGGGGAAGATAACATTCCTGACATCGTCGAAGTTAACTTCTAAGACATGGCTGGGCAAACGATGTTTTAAGCGTTTCCTGTAGTCTGGAGGGTTGTGAATTTCAGACACCAACTGATTCCTGTGATTTAGCATCTTCGGGAGCATGGTCGTTATCGTATCCTGCACAAACTTGCCAATATGCGTCATCCCTAGATCTTCATGACGTTATTGTTGGCTACTCTACGATCAAGTTTCACGATTGCTCTAAGAGTAATATTTTGAAATGTCTGCAGCTCCTTCCACCTTGTTTTGCACACGGAAGCCCAGGCTGGCATACCATGAAGCAAGATCGTGCGGATGATCATTTTGTAGATGAGCAGCTTGCTATCAATGTCAAGAGCACTGTTACGACCAAGCAATGCGATCAGACTGAATTTGGCCCTCTTGGCCTTATTCACCTGGAATCAATCACCACACCAAGATATTTATACTCTTTGACCCAGTCGAGCTTATTTCCGTAGAGGGTAAGCAAACCTGGGAGGTTTCTGCGTTTGTTAGTGAAGAACATAGCCTTGCACTTGCCAACATTTAACTTCAGCCTCCATCTGTTGAACCATTTTTCGTAAAGATGTAGCGCTTTCTGCAAGCGAGAGATGACATGGGCAGGAACACGGGCAAAGGTTAAGATGGCCGCATCATCAGCGTAGAAGTACAGCTTACACTTCTCGGGTTTTGGAAAGTCCTGGACAAAAAAATTGAACAAGGCTGGTCCCAGAACTGACCCCTGTGGGACACCGGCTTTAACCACACATGATTGGGAGAGGGCGTCACCAATTTTAGCTCGAAAAGACTTGTCTGAGAGGAATGAGCGGACCAGCATGATAAGGTCAGCTGGAAATCCAAATTTTATCATTTTATAAATGACGAAAAACGTTGAACTACTGTGGAGAGTGACATAATAAATCGAAAAACAACTCTTGTCCACAAAATTAAATAATTTTGTGGACAAGAGTTGTTTTTCGATTTATTATAAATGACACCATCATGCCAAACTTGATCGAAGGCCTTGCAAATGTCTAGAAAGATAATGCCACCATATAGAGACTTGTTAAGAGAGTTTTTTGCGTCGACAGCAAGCCGCCATATTTGCATTTGGCAGGAGTGGTCCTTACGGAAACCAAACTGCTCATCACGAATAAGATCATTGGCAGAGCAGAATTTATTGAACCTTTTAAGAATTGTCCGCTCTAGAACCTTAGACATAGTTGGTAAAAGGCTGACGGGCCTGTAACTTGCAGGCAATGAAGGGTTAAGACCTGGTTTAGGAATGCTTAGGATAATTGATTCCTTCCAGCCAGTAGGGAAATATCCGAGTTTCCAGCAGTCATTAATTAGATTAACGATGTCAAGAATCAGGTTAGAAGATAGATTTTTAAGTGCATGATTTGTGATGGCATCCAATCCAGGGGCTTTCTTATTCTTGAGTTTCTTGATGATCTCTATAGGAGCACGCCGACCCTCATAAAAATTGGAACACACATCACGGACCTCGCTGATTGCATGCTCTCCGTCCAGAGTATCTAGAATTGGGGTGATAAATTGATTGCTAATGACTCAGCAATTAATTCAGCTTTATCTTGGTCTGTAGTGGCAAGAGTAGTACCGTCTGGAGAAAACAGGGGTGGGAATTTCGTTTTCTTACTCTTAAGAACTCTAATCGTAGTCCAGAGCGAGTTGTCATGAGTTGAGAGATTCTTCAATTTGTTAGTCCATTTTTGTGCTCGTAGCTCTCTTACTTTTTCGTGGACCCTCCTAGAAAGCCTATTATACTTTCTCTTAAAGATGGAATCACGTGTACGCTGCCAAAGTCTTCGGAAGGCATTCCTCTCTGCAATAATTTGCCTAATACTTGGAGGAAGATCGAGATGGTCAGGATATTTAGGGTTTATAGGGCAAGCACTAGCAGACATCGCATTGTTGATATTACTGGTAATGTCTTCGATTCTATCATCGATTTCATTGGTGCTGGAGGCACTCGCTGTGTAGCCGTTGCTAGTTTTAAGGAGGTCACGAAAGAGTTTCCAATCCCGCCTTATATGAAGCCTATTCAGGATGTCCATATTTAAGCCATTGAAGTTAAGGGCAACAGGAAGATGGTCTGATGTTAGATCGTCCACAGTGTAAATATTGAACGGTTTGAAGAGACCCCTGAGAATAGCAATATCCAGGACATCGCTCGTGGGCGAATGATCACAATAATATGTATGTTTGATTGGAGCGATAGCGACAGTGTCCAGCTGGTTCTGGGTGTAACCATATAAAAAGCACCATTGTGATTAATGCATCTGGAATTCCAGTGAGGGTGTTTCGCGTTTAGATTGCCTGCCAAAACAACAGGAAAATTACCAGAGAGCAACTCGTCGAGATCACAGGGGTCAATGGCATGCCCCGGAGAGTTATACAGCGCAACAAACTTAACCCAGCCAATCGTGAGGTCCTTGATGAGAATAGAGGCCGCCTCCATTCCTAAATAGTTCCGAGTAGTGACTTCAACATGCTCAATACCCTCTTTGACTATAACAGCTGCTCCACCAGAAACACCATGAGCAGGATTCTTTGGGAGTCTATCTTTGCGATAGACCATGTATCCAGGCAGCTTGAATGGCCGTTCCGACTTGAGGTGAGTTTCACAGACAAAGGCAATATCAATTTTGTTTCTCGATAGGAAGTCGAAGAACTCCTCTCGCCTATGTGAAATGCATCTGGCATTCCAGATGGTACACCGAAGTCTTCCTTGATTGATTACTTCGAAGCTGTTGCTAGCCATGATTAAATTTTAGAGAACGATTTAACAATATGCGGAATAGATTTTCCGATTTCCTCATATAATCTGAGCATCGCGCCTATTTTAGTGTTCATAGCTTGCAAATCAGACGGGTTGAAACTTTTGTCAACAGTTTTTGAAACCACCGAAGCGTAGGATCTCCCTTCAATAGTCTTAGCACCACGCACTCTGCTCACTGTTTTGGGATATTTAGGACATCCAGAGAAACTTGACGTATGCTGTCCTTCACAGCGAATACATTTAGGTGAATCCTGTCCCTTTACATTTTTTGCAGTCCCTGGACTGATGATCTCCTGCACACTTATTGCAACGGGGCAGCTCAGTACAACCCATGGAAACGTGTCCAAATCTGAGGCAATTGTAACATTGAAGAGGTTTCTTATTGCCCCTAAACAGCTCAACGAGCACCGCCAGTTGACCAATCCGAGTGACTTCTTTAAATGTCCTATTATGCTCAGTGTTTTGAAATAGTGCCAAGATCAGCGGCATATCAACAGCGCCATTTGCCTTTTTTAGTCTTATTATTTTCTCTGGAAAGTAATTTGTCCTCTTGAGATCGTCAAGGAAATCGTCCAAGTTATAGGTTGTATCAACATTCCTTATAACATATTTTAACAGTTTTTCTGACTTCAGCTGGTGATGCTGTATTTTCAAGATATTATCACTCTTAATTCCTGACAATAACTTTTTATGGATTTCTTCGTTTTGACACTTAATTTTGACGGTGTCAGTCCTGCCAGTATGGGCTGTGATGCTTTCTAAGGGCACATACTTCTTGATTTCTTCAAGAGTATCTCTAATTGGTTTACCGTGAGTACGGATTATAATCGTAGGGATATACAGGTTTCCATCTCTATGACTTGGTTGAATAGGTCTCTTGACTTTTTCGCGGAAGGCAACAGCAGCTGCGTCACTGATGGCCGCTTCACTAGCTATATTGTCAATACGCATGCCTTTCTTAGATTTCTTGTTTGAGACAGGTATCCGGTTATTAATTTCCGTATTCAGATCTTCATTTAATTTACGCTTACTCCCAACTTTATCTATTGAGAGGGATTCTGCATAGTTAGGTAAGAGTTCATTAACATCTTGTAAATGTTCACGGGCATCCACTATCATGGGCGAATTTGAATTGGAAGTTATGAGGGAGCTCATCATTTCCCTAATAGTATGTTCGAGACTGGTAAGCCCACTTGCAGCTTCATTTCGGGCACTCATAATCTCCGACTTTAGTCCATCAATTTTAGTATCCAAATTACTAATATTCTTGGCCAGCGCTTCCACCTTGCATTCAAGGTCTACATATTTGTTATTAAAAACCGTACGTAAAGCCTCTAGCTGCTCATTAATTATGATATCGAATGCAGAGAATCTAGCATCCTTGCACGCATCTTTATAAGCTTGATCACAAGGCAACTCTTTACCATCCATGTATTTAACTATAATGGTAGCAGATTTCGACGCAGCGCCTGATGTCATCATGAAGCAGGTGTGGTGCTGGGTTTTGCCGTCCTTAGAAGGACGCACCTACTCAGATCGACTCAGTTTAATTACTTAAAAAAGTCCTACCTTGTTCGTCCTCTTGGAGACTCCACCGATGCACTGAAAGTCGTGCAGACTGCAATAGGAACGTCGTCGTCCGTCGAGTGGCAGAATCGTCGTGCAGTAGCAGTCAACCCGCCGCCTGCCACACTAATGTTTAAGTACTCACCTGTACTTTTACATAAATTTGCATACCTACGCTGATTGGTTGAGACGTCATGCGCCATGCAAATCGTAACCATAGATTGTAAACAACCCTCCGTAATAGCTACTTTTGTTGTGTTTTCCTCAGTGCCATTCAAGAATGCTTCACTGGTAAGAAGGGATGGGCTACCAGGTGTATTGCATAATGTACGTTTGCTGCCACCATTGACATTTTCCAAGAGCCATAACAATTAACATTATCCATTGGACTATTTATTTAAACCTTAAAGCTATGGATTTCAAATTGAAATAACTTTGTTTTATATTAATAACAAATTACTCCAATAACATCAAATTTAAAAGTTAATATTTACTTCTGAAAAATTGGAAATATCCCAACATTAAAGAGTTAACATAAAAAATAATTATATTAAAAATTATAACATTCTTTCCTCCGTATTTACAAAAATGTAACTGAAGCAACCATGCATGTAAGTTTCAAACTTATTTTTGTTGTATCATTCCTCCATAGTCTTCTGAAGATGATTGTCTGGTACACTCGAAAACATTAAATTCTTTATGCAACTTTTTATTGAAACACTAAGTATTTACACAGTCTTGAACTTAAGAAAATTTTGGACTTTTCCTAAATTCAAAATTTCACATTGATGGCTTTATGGAGTTTTCATCATGATTATTCTTCAGCATGTTATGAATCTTCATGAAGTAACTGAGTCTATGATGAATTTTGAAACATCACAAGTTTTTATGAATTTATTGAAGTGACTAGTAATAAAGCCCGTCATACGACGGTGCCACAAGAGGTGAATCTGTAAATTCGATTTTAATTATAAAATTTCGTCTGTGATAGGACTGTGATAATTGACAGGACTTCCAATAGTAAATGAGTCGCTGTCAGTAAGAAAGCGAAGCTGAAAATGTTTTCATACTTTCAGTTTACAAACCTGCTTATCCGTTAAGGTCGCAGGGAGGAGAGCTCGAGGTTTTCCATAATACCCAAGCGATACCCAACCCAGATGCTCTATGTAATCTAGCTACCTATTCTAGGCCGACTTCTTGGTCTCTTATGTGACCACCGACTTGGAAAATAGCAACTATCTAGGAAGACAGTTGCGGCATCCGTACATGTGGCCATCCCGATGGAACTGAGCCCTCTAAATGCGAAGAAGCAGCAGTTAAACACCTAAAGACTGCCTTACAGTGATGCTGAACACTATCCAGTAGGGAACATCTGCCAAACCTCCCAGGATCTCATTTTGGCACTCTTTCGATCATTACCTGAGACTCATGACCATAGATGAGAATGGGGACAAAGATGGATTTGAAAAAATGACGGCTTGGCTTTCTTTCCTAGCTCAAGTTTGTTACAACAGATCACCACAGTTCCCGTCAGATAAAGCCTGCTTTTGATTTTATCCCAAAGCCCGGCGACGATTGTTACTGCAACAGCATAAACTGTAAGTTCGATCTTACTTAAAAAAAATTGGTCTGTGACAGAACTGTGATAATTGAAAAGACTGCAATAATTGACAGTTTTACCAATAGAACAAATTCGCTCTAAGTATGAAGGCGATACTAACACAATGTGTCCTGTTACAATGTGAAAAAGTCACTAACACAAAAACACATCTCAACTGTTATATGTAAACTTTGCTCTTCAGTGAAAATGGCTCACCGGTTTCTTTTTTACCTCCCTCATTTCCTCAACAGACTGTTGTGGAGGCTTTTTGCACGACCATGATATTTTGAAACTAAAAAAATTAATTATACACATTTAATGAATATTATAAAATGAGAAAAAAATAATGTTATTTGCTTTTGATTTTATTCGATTGGATTTTTTTTGTATTTTATGACTTTTCTTTTTATTAATTTATTCAACTGAAAAATTATTACTATGCACGTATAACGAATATCATAAAATGTAAAAAACTAATGTTACCTACATGTGACTTGAATTGTTAATCAGTTTCGTAATTTAATTTGAATGTTATTTTTTTATTAAAATTAAAAACAAAGAATCGTATACATGTAATGAATTTCGTAATTTAGAATAGCTAAATTACTTACTTAGTTTTTAATTTGATTTATTTATTTATTTTAGTATGCTATTTTTAAATGTCAATAGATGTATATCATTAAATCTTTGACAATATATTTTTTAACCGCAGCCTACGTAAGAGATAAGATTTCTTTAATAGTCATTTTCATCACTGCAATTTTTGGATTTCAACAATCAGTATTTCTTCATTTGTTGAAAACAATGAAGGTTGTATTGTTGCTCGTCACTATGGAACGGGCATGGAGCAGGAGGATTTAGCATTTTATATATAAGAATATGGTGGATTACGGACTTTAGATTACATTATGATCCTGTTATTGTAGTAATCGTTTTAATTTGCTGATTCTTATTAATTGAAAGTTTTTATTTTGGTTGAAGGGTTAAAAGTTATATGCATGGTCAGCCCTGTTACATTTTTTTTGTCATGGCGCTATTTACATTTTTGTAAATAAGGAGGGAAGAATGTTTTAATTTTTAATATAATTATTTTATGTTAACTTTTTACTATTGGGATTTATTTCAAATTTTTAAGAAGTAAACATTAACTTTTAAATTTGATGTTTTTGGAGTGATTTGTTATTATTGGAAATACTATCTCCCAACATTAAAAAAAAAGTATTTTGTTTTATATTACTTTACTTTTCCAAAATTAAATTATTGTAACTATCAATCCATGTGTTTCACTCTCTCTTTTCATGATATTTCATAATCGTGACAGAGGAGGGGCAGCTTGGTGCCAGAGCGTGTCCAGTGACAAATTGGGCCAAATTACTTTAAATTCCACTGTCTAAATTCAACATGGTTGCAGGATTTTCCTCTTCTGCCAGCGAATAGTGTGGGGACTATTATTGGGACTGATTTTTTTTCCTCTCGAGAAGTGGCGGCTAGTTTAGCATGAATTTTGAACCAAAACTACTGTTAATCAACAGCAAGGAGTAGTGGCTTCGGGGTGATTTCTTAAAATATGGAAAAAAAAGAACAAGAGAAATTAAAAAAGCGGGTTAAGGATCAATGTTATGGAAAAGCGAGACCTATTTAAAGTTATAATAGAATTGTCAAAAAATTAATGGGTCAGGTTAAAGATTTTAAAGCTGAAAGAGAGGCTGGAAATGTATGTTAAAGTTTTCCAGAAAGCATACAAAGCAAAATTAGAAATCATATACAATATTATACATTTTTATGTTGGGGAAAATTTCTAGACCAATATTATTATTTCCACAATCAATTTATTTATAAAAATTGAGGAAAACCCCAACTAATAATTAAAAGTAATATAAAAACACCCTACCCTTCCCTATTTACAATTGAACTTAACCACAAAAGATGGTGGCATTTATCTAATTAAAATAATTTACAATTAATAAATTAATATCACAATGGGTGACAACTCATTTCCAACAAAGCCTTAAGTGTTCATAGAAAAATCAGTCCTACTCTTCCAAAAATGCAGAGTACACAAAATATTGAAGGAAGTTAATGCACAGTAGAACTCGAATCATCAAAGTGGAAAATGATTTCTCCAAGAACAGTTCTGAAAAGAACTCTTGAATTATCCTGAGAAATATTCTGAAGAGAACATTGGTCTCATTGGTCTAATATTAAACTGGAACCTCTAATGATTGAACAAATTGAGGAAGCTTCTAATCTTAAAGAAATCGGAATAATAGCTGCTACTGTGGTACTAGTTTCAACAAATGGGATAAAATATTAGAGAAGTTAGTCTTAAAGACCCTTTTTCAAACTTAATTAGAGGTAATTGTCCAAAAGGATTCCTCATTGAGAAGAATTTAGTTTTTTAATTAGGAAAGAAAGGGAAGCAGCTGGTAATTCCCCTGCCTCAAATTATAGAGAAAATATTATGGGAAAATCACGATATCCCAACAAGTGGAAATTTGGGAGTTAATAAGACTATTTTTAAAATAAAACCATCCTATTTCTGGGCAAACATGATTAAGCACATAAAAAAAAATGTTAAATCATGTGGCTTTTGTCAAAGCAACAAAATTTTGAGAAGTAGACAATTCAGTGAGTTAAAGCCGCTGTTTCTTCCCAGCATAATCAAAGAAGGGGAAGTAGTGAAACTCCCTAGTTCTCTACATTCCACCACATGATGGTGCCACTGCTGTTTTGGCTCCAAGCTTATTTTCCTGTTAACTCTTATTTACAAAGTTAGAAAATCTAAAATGAATGACTACATATCAAAATTAAAATTTCGATTGTGTATTTATTAAACTTTATTACCTTTTATTATTAATAAATTTAAAACAGAATTATACTCTTAAAAAATAAATAACAGTTCAAGTATTATCAGAGAAAGAGTTCAAATATTAAAAGAGTAATTTTTCAAATATTTTATTTGTATTACTTTTCACTGCATTACAAACATCTCTCCTCAATTCTGAAGCCAGACAATAAAAATTAGTCTGGATGTACAATATACAGGGTGAAAAAAATACAGTCGCTAAACACTTAAACTCTTGTGGCCACTTCTTATAGGACGTTAGTCTTTATATCCTCATAACAACTTCTATAACAAAAAAGAAAGAAAGCAATTCCAGTTCTTTTCTCATGAAATTCAATTCCCTATTGTAGGGTTCCTGGGGATAATATTCATAGATCTATGGTCGAGTAATTTATTATAATTATGTTAGGTAAAAGACTGCGCCAGTGAATTATACTATTCACAAAGTTTATGATAATTTGAGGTTTATCCCACTCACATAAAAGATACCTCCGCTTAAACAGGCCCGGCCTAGAGGAAAGAATAGGCACTCAGACTGACTTAACAATTTAACATATAATGTTTATTCAATGTTCAACAAATGTATATAAAACAGTATTGTATGGAAGGTAAAGCAAATGATAAGAATAATTTAAGATATGAATTTCAACTTGGTCAAGCTCCAATTAAGATTTCAAATAAAATGATACAATTTGTAATTAAAAAAATGACTGGTGGCAATATGACTAATTATACGTTTCAATGAGTAATCACAATTCCAAATAATAACTTAGTAATTAAATTATGTGGCATACAATAGAATGACTATCAATTAAGGGTTCTTTAGACTAAACTTACAAGACAATGATCAAAAGTTCTGGGTATAACAATAATGATAAATTGGCTATAGTAGTATGTAAATTAGATATGATTGTATTTCTCAATTCTTCGATTATATAATTTATATCTCAAGGAAATTCGGGTTATACTGAATTTAAGATTACACAGTGATAACAATGTTCAACAGGAACTCAAATTGTAAATTGTTCTATTTCTCTCGGAATGTAAATTACAAATATGGCTTTAATAGCTCCGAAATAATAATGAATGTAAACTACTGACTGAGTTACGTTATAATTGTCCTTCCCACTGTTTGATAGAATAATCCCTTCCCAAAATATGAATGTAATATATAAAATAGAAAGAATGAAATCATGTGAGGAATTAAAGAATTGGCCATTGAGACATTAAATTGGAAATGGGCTATACCGTGTCTTCTCAATCTGTCCGCTCTTTCATCCTCTCTGATACCACAGCTTGGCGGGAGGGGGGTCGTCCTCTTCCAACGGAGTGGCTCACAGGAAGATCGTCTCTGGCTTCTTGTACTGGATCTGGGTACTCCACGGGGCTCGGTACACATTCTTGCAACATCCCTCGCAAACCATGAAATTATTGGAATTGATGACGCTGGTTCTCAGCTCGATAGAAACTCTTCAAAAACACCTCGATAACGCGAGCTAACTAAATTTCAATCTGACGGTTACATTTTCATTAAATTACAACGCAAACTGGATTAATACTAAAATTTAAAACTTCCCATCTGGAATCCTAGGATTACCAGATGGAGGCCGAATTAGTATATAAATTTATGAGTAGTTCGCCGCACACTCGGCTACGGGAATCGTTACATTGCTACTGACTAAAATCTTTCACTTAGCATCACTGACAAAACAATTTCGATTTCGACAGCCAATCAAACTTCGGTATCCACGTGATCATTCCCTGTCTCTTTCCTCTCTTCAAAATCCAAAGTTCAATCCTTACATTCATCTTTCTTGCTTTCTATCTGTTCATCCGGTTTCCGATTCACTTGTCCTACTCTGGCCATACTATTTCGAACCTTGAATATGATTCTAATGATCAAAACAAAGCTGTGTAAACTGACTCTTACTTTCTCCTTCTGACAAACCTTAAAACTTGGCTTCTTATTAACAGCTCCTTACACCCACGCATAAAAAATATTTAAAACAATTAATAACTTTATTTAATCTTTCTCTACATAAAACTCTTCTAAACTTTACATAAACTCTTAACTTCTGACTCTAATTAGACAATCCTGAACGCGAATAATAAAATAGCTCATTTGCATAAATAATCTGAATATTCAAATTCTAGCTACTTAATTCTCAAAACCTTACACTATAATGACATTAACTTTTGCAAAAGCACCATTATTTCATTACCTTTCCCACTCTCCTCTCTCCCCTCTCCCTCCAACTATTCTCTAATTTGGCAAGGGGCTTACTACAGCGTCTTTCAGTGTCTTAGGCTTTTCCTCCCTACATTTTTCTTCCCTCCCTCCTTTATAACCCCTGTATATAAGACTTCTTGTAAGCCTCCATTATCACTTTCACTCTATCCAAAAAGTCAGTTTTTTTACAGAATCTTACCATGCTGTGTTCATTCTTTTTAATAAATTAATTATAAATTGAAAGAAACATTTTGTGTACCATAATCATGATTATGCATCTATTTGATTTTTTATTCAATTTATTTTTTAAATATAATTACTTTCATTAACAAGTTTATTTAAACACATAACAAAGAAAAAATAAATAATATTTGTTCTACAATATATTTTAAATCAAATTAAATAAACGACCCACACTGCAAAACAATTCCTGTGATTGGAGATAAACCTACAGCAGCACCACAGTTTCACAAAACTCCCGTGGAGAAAATTTGGAGTGACTGCACGCTTTAATGTTCGGTTGCAAGTTTTTCTACAAATATCTCATTGAAAATTGTAAACTAATAAAGAAATGTATGCAACAACTGGTTATCAGAAGAGCATTAAAGCTTCAGTAATAAACAATTATTTACTTCTATGTCAATGTATAATCATAAGGAAATTACTATTATGTTCCCAGTAATGTTATGATTATGTTCCCTACTTCCCCTTCTATGATTATGTTCCCAGTAATAGATGGGAAATTATTAACTTATATTTTATGCTTCCCCTACCGCTAACAAAAGCAAGTCTATGATGCATTTCTAATACCTGGTCCGCACTACAAACGTTGGGTTAGCTCAACGTGCTTAAGCTAGCCTAAACTATTGTGTGACCAAACCTGGCTTATCATAAACTAGCTCATGTTTCACTTAAGCTAGCTTAGCTAGGCCAGTTTCTTAAACTAGCTTTGCATGTTGAGCTAGCTCGATGTAGCATCTTGGGTACCCAGCATTCCATTCATAGTAAGTATAATGAACATGGCAGCACAACTAGCAAAGCTATCTAGCTTCAACATCTACGAGGCATGTTTTTTAAGTAAGTACCGTTTTGCGATTCCGCCGCCGCAGCGCTACGGTCGGCGTTCCGCGCATGCGCGCTGGTTAACTACATCTCTTGTCTACGCACTGACGCCATTACAGTCTGATTCTTCATTGTATACGTTGTTTACTGAGTGTTTAAGATGCCTCCGACAATCGTGAGTCCCGCCGATTGTGAAGTACGGGCTGTTATACGATTTCTTAGTGCTAAAGGCGTAAAACCGATCGATATTCATCGTGAGATCTGTGAAGTGTACGGACAAAACATTATGAGTGATGGAATGGTAAGGAAATGGGTGAGAGCATTTAAGATGGCCGCACAAATGTGCATGATGAAGAACGGAGTGGATGAAGATTTGGTGCAGAAAGTGGACGAAAAGGTGAGAGAAAACAGACGCTTTACAATTTCATCATTGTGCGACTGCTTACCTCAATATTCTCGTAGTGTTTTGTATCGCATTGTGACCGAGAACTTGAATTACCGGAAATTGTGTTCACGTTGGGTTCCAAAAATGTTGACGGATTTGCACAAAACCCAACGTTTAGGCAGTGCATTGACTTTCCTTGAGCGGTACCACAATGAAGGTGAAGATTTTTTAGACCTAATTGTTACTGGTGACGAAACATGGGTGGCCTACGTCACACCAGAATCGAAACAACAATCCATGGAATGGCGACATTCATCATCACCCAAAAAAGTGAAGTTTAAGCAAACAATTTCTGCCCGGAAAATCATGTGCACAGTTTTTTGGGACAGAAAAGGAGTATTGCTAGTGGAGTTTCTGCCTCGTAATGAGACAATCAATGCAGCGTCTTATTGTGAGATATTGAACAATCTGCGTCGTGCAATCCAGAACAAAAGACGTGGCAAGTTGAGTAAGGGTATCGTTTTGCTGCATGACAATGCCCGTCCACATGTGGCTAATCGGACCAAAGATCTCATCAAATCTTTTAAATGGGAAACTCTAGATCATCCTCCATACAGCCCTGATCTGGCGCCCAGCGACTACCATTTGTTCATGCACTTGAAGAAACACCTGGGTGGTCAGCGTCTTCAAGACGATAACGAAGTCAAAACATTTGTGATACAGTGGTTAACAAGTCAGGCGGCAGAATTTTATGAGGAGGGTATTCAAAAACTGGTGCCATGCTATGACAAGTGCCTCAATATTCACGGAAATTATGTAGAAAAGTAGATTAAGGTACAGGCTTTCATGTAAAAATAAAATTATTGCGATATCTTTGCACGTCTTTTTTTAATTTCAAAACGGTACTTACTTAAAAAACATGCCTCGTATTATGGATAATTCAATTAAAAAAAGAAGACTGAAGCACAGACGAAGTTCGAACCCTGATTACAATTTGGGAAGAAATGATTGATGACATTACGTATGGAAACAAATGAAATTTGGTGCGAATATACGGTCGGAATGAGGATGATAGCTTTGCTTGACCATAGCCAACAATGGTGATAGCTTTTCTCTTTTCATCGCTCAACAATGACCTTAAGCAAGAGCAAGAGCGCTCATTCTGAATACGAGCATTTCAATGACGTATATTAAAGACAGACTCCGAAACCACCCGCAATATTTGAAGCAAATTGAGAAGCTCTGCCACTCAGAACCGTCATGGCCAAGAGTGATTCAAGATGATGCAAAACACATGGCTAAAAATGAGGGTAGCTGATTACGGAGTGATAAGTTTATCTTTTCCTTAACTTTGTATTTGATTATATTTTATAATCATTTTTCGATCATGGTTTAAATTTCTATTTAGTCTCCATTGTTTGTGTCTGTCTTTTGTGTCTGAAATGCACATCCGTGCTAATAAATTCTTGTTGTGGAATCGTGTTTCGCCTGGTTTATTTGGTCCTAATAATCAACTATTAATTATTTAATTAAAATTTCAATTAATTATTCCTATAAATTCACCAAAGAATAGTAATATTCCCTGTCACTAATCACTAAAAAAAACAAAAACTATACTTTAGTTTTTAATCCTTTATAATCCGTAATATCACCTGAAAGTCTGGCTTCAGATGGGGATAGTGCAAACACCCTAGTCTAGAATTTTAAGCTAATCTAGCCTACTTTGAGCTAATATCTAGCTTAACAATAGTCTAGCTTTGTAATTCGAGCGGGGTATAACAGATACCGATAAACTAACCAAAAAGGTTAGGTTATTTCGATATATATTGAATTGGTCCATGTTGCGTATTTTTATAAATGTATAGACCTAGGTTCTAATATCAACAAAAGTCTTGTTTATTGCGTTAAAACGCGTTTCGGTAATTACACCATCTTCAGTTAAATAGAAGTTTAAAATGAGAGAATGTGCAAGTGTCTATGAAGGATGGGCTTGGCCTCCGCGTCACTTCCCAGTTGGTGGAGGTGTTAATTGCGCTCATATGAGTTCCTTTTTCTCCTCAGTTGTTCTGGGGAGAAATGACACGTGTGGAGTGAAATCTTATCAACCAAGCAAATGAAGAACCTGAATAAAATGAATATAATGATCTCAATATTTAAATACCTTGACTGTAAGAGTTGCAATTATAACACTAAAACAAGTGCATAACCAATTAAAATGTGAAGTTATAAATATTTGAATTACAGGATTCACAGCAATACACCACTTATGACTGAATGAATAAATAAAGAAATCACCAATTATAATTACATGTGTCAGTTAAACATAGTGAAACAGTATAAAAAATAAACCATGATATAATTCCAAACTGTTAAAATTTCGTGAAAAAAATACAATGGATAACAATCTTATTACACAGTTGCTATAAATTTAGAAGATAGGCGCCGCTGTAATATCATCAACGAACAAACCGCCCGCCCACATTATATAACAACCGAATAAGTATGATGAGCAATTTTGTCATGATTTTATAATTGCTAAGATTCAGTGCTAGTGAAATTAAGTATATTAAATGATAACATTGTTATTCAGCTGTTAAGAATACAGAAGATAAGCACTGCAGTTATATTATAAGGAACAAACTAATTTGTAATCAATTGTAATAAGCGTATTTAAAATTACTACCGTAAAATCTTGAATACAGGTCGGGTATTCAAATACACGCCGGTCTCGAATAAAAGCCGGGTGGGGTGTTAAAAATAGATTAAAACGCCGGGTCTTTTGTGGGTCATTGATATAAATTCCGGCGTTTTTCCTCACTTGCAGATTATTAAACGTCTTTTCATGTGTATGCCTTCTAATGTAATTAGCGATCGAGGAAAGGGAATTTTTTTGTAACTGGGAAAGGTCAGGGAATTTTTACAAAATCAGCAAAAAAATGCGAAATTGGAATGAAAAATTTGAAAAATGTCAAAATATTCTATCCAAATAGATTATTTTTTGGTGCTGATGGTCAGGGAAAATTACGTGATAAACCGAGAAAAGTCAGGGAATTTTACGAAATCGTTTTGCAAGGCACCCTGTTATTGGGAATAGCTCTTAAAGCCCGTTCTCAAGTAAATGCCTGATCTCGATTAATTGCTGGGGGGGTCAGACCATTGAGACAAATAGACGCCCGGCCTGTATTCAAGATTTTACGGTATTAGCAAATTACTAGAAATAATATTGCTAATCTAAACAAATCGCTATAATAATTAATTGAATTCAGTTAAAAATAGTTAATACATGTAATGAGTAAATTATGATATGATTATGTAATTGCTAAATTATAGTGAATGGTTTATAAAGCTAATTACAATATTCTATACTATTGTTATTAATGTAGAAGTTTGGTACTGCAGGACAATTATTGATAAGAATGACATTCTAATTAGGAGGCAAATATCAATTCGTTAAACCTAGTGAAAATTAAATAAATGACAGTACAGCTGTATAATTGATTAAGTTGGATGAGAGAGGCACTATAATAACAAAGGCAACAGATATAGAATAATTATACTTCGAGTGGTGGTTTTCGTTTCGTGTTTAGTTTTGGAAGATGTTTTCTATCCCTGCTATTAGTGGATCTATGTCTGAGTTGGTTTGGGTGTTGATTAACTTCTGTTTGTCATTCATTTTGGCGGCGTGTATTTCTATGCTCTCCAGGATTGCGATTTTCTTTGGATCTTTGCATGTCTGTGAAATATCCATTGTTTTATCTATGAGTCCGCATTGATGTTTGTTCGTAACTATGTGGTCAGCATAATTTGAATTTCTGTGGTCATATTTTATGGCGGTTATGTGTTCTTTATACCTCTTACTGAATGATCGTTTTGTTCTTCCTAAATAGTACCTATGGCATAATTTACAATTCATTTTATAATTCCCGATTGTTCATATTTGTTTTCTATATGTTGTCGTGATCTTGGTTTTATGAGGCTTCCGATGTTGTTTTTAGCTTTAAAGGTGATGTTGGTTCCTTTCTTCTGCAGGATGTTTGTTAGTCTGTATACATTTTTGTTGAAGAATGTAAACTTGCTCCATGGTTTGCCTTTATGTGTGCTCTTGTCTCTGTTATTATTGTTAGATATCTTTCTTGCGATTCTTTCGACCAGTTTTCTGCTGTATCCATTCCATTCTCCAATGCATTTTATGTTGTTGAGTTCCGTTTCTAGATTGTCTCTATTCATCAGAGTTCTGTAGAGCTCTATAGGGAAGTTGCAGCCTTAATTCGCTTGATGCGCACTTTAGTGACTGTTAGAAAAACTAACGATCTGTACGCGTGCCTAATGACATGCTAGAAAAACGTTATGGTGGAAATTATTGCTGTGTGGTTGGATGCCATAAACATGAATATAGTCTATGTTTAGTTTTCCTTTATTAGAGAAAGATCCAGGAAGGAGGAGAATGTAGATTCAAGCTGTGAAGCATATCAGTTAATATTTTACAAACAAGAAAGATTATCCTGAGCAAGTGACGGAAGACGAAAAAGACGCACGGAAAGAGGGCGTGGATGAAAAGGAGGCACAGTTCTCTTCCAAGGGGGCCCTGCGATGAAATTATTTAAGATTTTTTGTTTATATTTACTTCTAAATACAACAAATTAGTGCCCGGGCAAATTTGTCTCGGGCGCGGCCGGAGGTTAATCCATCACTACCCGTGCATAATAATGAATAATAATAAATTAATAATTTAATTCATTTAATAATGAGAGAAATTAAAATAACTAATAATTTTCGTTTATTTTTAGATAGAGAAAATGAAACTATGTGGAGTCCAACTAAGAACCCTGAAATTTGTTCTGGGCATTTTGTAAATGGTAAACCTTCTTTCCACCAAATATCCAGATTACAAGCCTACAATATTTCCTGCTATGTATAAAAAACACTATTAACAAATAAGTCTACTGAGAGTTTTCTAAGGCAATAAAAATAATTTCTTCCTTTTCTGATTATTTTTTTTTCTAAACAATCGTTCCCAATCAACAGTCGATTGAAAATTGCACTGCAATGTCATACACAGTTTCTTGAAGAAAGCAGGTGTTCTTAAAAATGTCCAATAATTACCGATAGCGTAGAGTTCTTACACTGTAAGGTGAAACGGAAGAGTTCACGTTATCGCGCTCAATAGGTAGGGATAGTACGGAACATTCTTTTTAAATGCTCTAATTTTCTTAAATCCTGACACTTCAACAATAGACTCCAACGAGCGGTTGCGAGCAGGCGTGAGTGAAGAAAGCAGCTCACAGGTCGCTCATGAGGGTATAAAAAAGTATACTATATCTAGGACTTCCTTACTTATTGAAAGCGATAAAGTGAACTCTTCCATTTCACCTTACAGTGTGAGAACTCTAAGATTAATCTTACACCGTGTGTTTACCTATCGATGTTACTATTTCCTGACACCAGTTGGCGGTATTCTTATGAGTGTGTCATCCACAAATCTGATATATGATACAATTTGGAGACCCTATATTACCTTCTCTATTATGGTTTCCTCTAGTTCTTGTAAGAAGGCTTAAGCTAGTATGCTGCTGATCGGGGAGCCTATCTTCTAGTTCGTTGATGATATCACAGCGGCGCCTATCTTCTAAATTTGTAGCAACTGTATAATAATATTGTTATCCATTGTATTCATTTCACGAAATTTAATAGTTTGGAATCATATCCTGGTTTATTCATTATATTGTTTCATTATGTTTACCTGACTCATGTAATTATAATTGGTGATTTGTTTATTTATTTCTTCAATCTTGATAAGTGATTTATTGCTGTCAATCCTGTAATTCAAATGTTTATAACTTCACATTTTATTGGTTATACAATTGTTTTAGTGTTATGATTGCAACTCTTACAGTCTACATGTGTCATTTCTCCCCAGAGCGACTGAGGGGGAAAAAGAACCCATATGGGCGCAATTAGCACCTCCACCAACCGAGAAGTGACGCGGAGGCCAAGCCCATCCTTAATGGACACTTGCACATTCTCTCATTTTAAACTTCTATTTAACTGAAGATGTTGTAATTACCGAAACGCGTTTTAACGCAATAAAGAAGAATTTTGTTGCTATTAGAAACTAGGTCTATAAATTTATAGGTTATTTTCGTTTAGAACTAGCATTTCCGCTGAAGAAACAGCTAAGCTGCTGTTACAGAAAGTTTTTAAAATACACGGATTTAAGGCTATTATTAGGACCGATTTAAAAGGTCACAAATAACAAAGGTGACCACATTTTTCATTATACGATTCCATGTATAAATGGCCTGTGCACTGGTCAATGCTGTTCTCTCTTTGGCATTCCATAGATAAGGCAAAGAAAAGGCTTGTGAATTAAGTGAAGACACGTGATGGTCTTCTTTGATGGTCAAAATCAGTCTAAACTGATTCAAACGTACGTGGTTTAGTGAAACCATGACCGTCTTTTGGAACTTTCAATGCTAGGCTGTAGCATGTAATATATCAAACAGCTTAGAATGATGTGTCATGAATGAATATAATGTAAAATTAATGATAGTCCAAATTGGATCAAACATATATGCTTTAATGGAACCATGATGGTCTATTGGAACTTTCAATGTTAGGCTATGGCATGTAATATATAAAACAGCTTGGACTGACGTGTCATGAATGAATATAACGTAAAATTAATGATAGTCTAAGTTAATAAAGAAATAAAATACACTGACCTTAGGAATCTGTGGATGCTTGTATCAAAGAAAGAGAGGAAGGAAATTCCACTTATTTCACACTTACACTTTAATATGTATCATATACGTATACATTTTGGCTACCAAGTAGCCATCTTCATTATGTCTCAATGTTATCATCGACAATAATCGACAATCGAACAGTGTAGTGAAATGAAAGACGCGAGTGGTCCAGGAGCCAAGCTCACTTTGCACACTCGCCCGAAGAGTAAACAAGAGGAGGTACATTAAACTGGGAGAGAAGCCTTATGAACCTCTTTAGCACTCCAGAGAATAAGTCCCAAGAAGGGACGAGAGTCAGATTGTAGATTGACGAATAGAGTTCCCTAAAATCAGCAGGATCTAAAAGATCCAGTAATTGGGGAAGACGGCCTTGTTAACGTCATCAAAGCAGACATCCAGGATATGGCGGGGTCTTTGAAACCTGAGGGGACCCTTAACAACGAGTGGATTGTCCAGAATACCAGAAACTAGAGTATTTTCATGATTCTCCATCTTGGGTAGCATGTTCTTCATAAGTGTCTGGACAAAGTGTTCTTCATATGTGGGTCATCCCCAAATCCTCATAGATAGAGTGGTTGTTGGCAACTCTTCTGTCAAGTTGGGCAATGGATTGGAGAGCAACATTTTGGAAGGTCTGGAGATCCTTCCACCTAGATTTGCAAATAGAAGCCCAAGCAGGCATTCCATGAAATAAAATAGTACGAATCACAACCTTGTATATCAAGAGTTTGTTATCCACACCAAGAGCACCCAGAAGTGCAATCAAACTAAACCTCGCTTTTTTTGCTTTGTTGAGCGCATATTGGACTTGGTCGTTCCAGTTTAGTTTGGAGTCGATCATGACACAAAGATATTTATAGCTTTTCACCCACTCAATTTTCTTGCCAAATAAGAAGAGGGGTTTTGGAGAGTTTTTGCATTTGCGAGAGATAAACATGACCTTGCACTTTTTGACATTCAGCTTTAATCGCCACTTAGTGAACTAGCTCTCGCACTGATGTAAAGCTTTTTGAAGTCGAGTGATGACATGTGCTGGGTTTCGTGCCCAAGTCATGATGGACCCGTCGTCAGCAAACAAGTAAAGATTACACTTTGCAAACTTGGGAAAGTCATGGATAAAGAAATTGAATAAGGCTGGCCCCAAGACAGAGCCTTGGGGTACATCAGCATTAACATCGCAGGGTTCAGACAAGGGATCCCCAACCTTAACACGAAAAGTCCTCTTTGACAGGAAGGAGCAAACCAGAGCAATTAGATCGTCAGGGAAACCGTAGGTAATCATTTTGTAAATGAGCCCATCATGCCAGACTTGGTCAGGGGCCGTTTGGGCAACGAGGAAAACGAGACCACCAAACATAGAGAGGTTGAGAGGACCGTTTAAATCAGCAACGAGCCTCCATAACTGAAGCTGACAAGAGTGGCCTGGACGGAAGCCAAATTGCTCACTACGAATGAGGTTGTTTGTCTGCAGTACTCGTTGAACCTCTTGAGTATAGTGCGCTCAAAGACCTTCGAAAGCATGGGCCTATAATTTATGGGAAGAGCAGGATCCAGTCCAGGTTTAGGAATGGTGATGACGACTGAGTCCTTCCAGACACTAGGGAAATGGCCGCTAAGCCAGCAGTCATTCACGACCTTGGTGATGATGCAGATAACACTGGGAGGCAAAATTCTTGGGAGCACTGTTGGTAATGGTGTCGATGCCGGCTGCCTTTTTGCTTTTCAGGCGCTTTATGATGTCCAATATCTCAGAGGTGCCAATGACATCAGGAGAGCCAAGAGCGTGCTCTGTTGCTTTTAAGAGCCCTGACCATACTCCAGAGAGAGTTATCCTGGACGGACAGACTTTTAACTTTGTCGTTCCATCTTTGATTCCTTAAATCCTTAATCTGATCACTTACTTTGTGGGATAGCCTGTTGTACTTCGTCTTAAAGTGGAGAAACCTGGTATGCTGCCAAAGTTTTCTGAAGGCGTTTTTTTCGTGGATGAGTTGCCTGATGGAGGGAGGAAGTTCCAGATGGTCTGGCCGCTTGTAATCCACCGGAGTAGCACTAGCATTTGTAGCCATCTTGATGGAGTGAGTGACCTTTTTGATATTTTCGTCAATGTCACTGCTGGTGATGGCATCCTGATAGGGAATGTTACTGTCATTCATAAGTTCTCTAAAAAATTTCCAGTCCTGCTTATAACGAAGATTTATTCTCAGGTCGATATTTATCCCCTCAAAATTTAGTGCAACTGGTACGTGATCAGATGATAAGGCATTTACTGTAAAAATATTGTACGGTTTGAAAAACCCCTTGAGAACAGTAATGTCGAGTACGTCGCTAGTGGGTGAGTGATCACAGTAGTATGTATCTTTAAGAGGGCCAAATAACGGAAGTGTCGATCTGATCTATCATGTACCTATAAAGTATCAAGCCACTTTGATTAGTGCATTTGGAGTTCCAGTTTCGCATTCAAATCACCCGCCTAAACTACTGGGGTGGGCCCAGACAGTAGTTCATCTAAGTCGCGAGGGTCTAACTTGTACCTGGGTGGGTTGTATAGGGAAGTAAACCTGACCTCTCCAACATCAGCATCTGTGATGACAATGGAAACTGCTTTCATATTGACAAGGTTAGGTGTGACAATCTTAGTGTGATTAATACCTCTTTTTACAACAATAGCTACCCCACCAGAGGCTGGATCTGAAGCTTTTTTAGGGAGCCTATATTTCCGGTAAACATAGTAACCTGGTAGATTGAAAGCCTTACTCTGTTTGAGATGGGTTTCGCACAAGAAGGCAACATCAAAGTTCCAGCTTGTAAGGAAATCGTAGAACTCATAACACTTGCGAGAGATGCCCAGTATATAGTGCAACGTAGCTTACCTTGATTTATAACTTTGTAGGGGTGTCTATCCATGTTTATTGTCTTGTCTGAGTTTGAGTAGTCTGCGGCAACACTTTGCCACTATCCTTTAACATATTCATTAGGTTACCCAGATACCTTTGAATTTTAACCAATTTGTCGTGGTCAGCGACTCCCTTACCACCAGAAGCAGAAGCAACGGATGCAAAAGTTCTTCCTTCAGTTACTTCAGAAGTTCTATTCCTTTTAACATGTGGGTATTTGGGACACTTAGTATAACTCGATGTGTGCTGGCCTTCACATCGAATACATTTAGAAGGGTTTTTACTTACTTACTTTTCAAACCCGCTTATCCATTAGGGTCGCGGGGGCAGCAGCCCTATGGAGAATCTCCAGCGATCACGATCTTCCGCCATCAGGCGCATGTCCTCCCTGGTAATATTCAAGCGATTGGAACCCACATTCTCCATGTAGTCTAGCCACCTGGTTCTAAGCCGACCCCTTGGTCTCTTACCTACCAGTTTGGAAAATAACAACTGCCTAGGAAGACTAGTTTGCGGCATCCGTATCACGGGGCCATACCACCGCAACTGAAATCTCTCAATGCAGAGAAGTAGCGGCTCAAAACCTAACGATTCTCTTATTGTGCTGCTGTACACTCTATCTAGTAGGGTAACACCTGCCACACCTCTCAGAAATCTCATTTCGGCCACTTGTACCCGCGAACGCACTCTTTTACCTTTTATATTGGTGCAGTCCCTTGACTGGTGGTCGCCCATGCACTTGTTGCAATGCAACAACTCGGTGCAGCCCAGGGACACGTGCCCAAAACGTAAACAATTGTAACATTGTAAGGGCTTCTTGTTGCCCCAAAATAATACAACTGTTACAGCTAGTGGACCAATGCGTTTTAAATTTAGGAAAGATTTATTGTGCTCAGTGTTTTGTAGGAGTATTAGAACCTTTGGCATCTCAACTTCACCTTTTGCTTTTTTAAGTCTAACTGCCTTATCGGGGAAGTAGTTAGCGTTTCTAAGGTCTGCGCAAAAATCTTCCATGTCATACTTTATATCTACATTACGGACAACGTATTTTAACAATTTCTCAGATTTGAGCTGATGATGCTGGATTTTAAGCACACCATTCATTTTGATTTCTGCCACGAGGGTTTTGTTTCCTCACCGTGGCATTTTATCTTGATAGTGTCTCAGTGTCCGGTATGTGCAGTAATCTTATCTAATGTTACGTGATTTTTTTTTATCTCATTTAGCATTTCCTTAATCGGTTTCCCGTGATGTCTAACGATAATAGGGGGAATATAAATAGATTTCTTTTCACTTACCTTAATCTGGGAATTTTCCATCCTCGTCCCCTTCTGGGTTTTTTGCTACGAACAACTGGCAGGCACTATCTTCCACTTCTCGATCACTTCTGTCGGAATGGCTTCTTTTATTGCCACCGTTTGTCGAACAGTCACGATCATCACTTGTTTCCATGGACTCCAGTCCATGCACTTTGTTCGACAATCGACAATCGAACAGTGTAGTGTATCGGTATTCAAGTGGAACTTGAAGCATAGCTTCCATAATCTCACCCTTCATAATCATATTCCAAGGGAAATACACTGAGCTAGAAAAGAAGCCTGATGTACCCACAAGGGTCATCCAAAGTATGAAAGAAAATTGCCTCCTCTTGGTGGAGGAAAATTTGATTGACGACTGTCTAGACTAGAAGCAGACCACTAATGTTAGATAAAACACGACTTATGAAGTCCAGTAATCTGGAAATAAGACATTATCAATGTCTTCAAAATTAATATCAAGTATATGCCTTGGATCACGATATCTCTTTCTATGCATAGGATTCTTTAAAATGCCCGAGACTAGCTCGTTGCTATGATTTTCTATATTGGGCAGCATGGATTCCATGAGCCCTTGAACGTATTTGCCAATATGAGTCATGTTGAAGTCATTATAAATGGAGGAATTGCGAACAATTCTCCGATCTTTTTGCGCAATAGTCCTAAGGGTAACGTTTTGGAACGTTTGCAGTTCTTTCCATCTAGTTTTACATATTGTGGCCCAGACGGGCATACCATAGGTCAAGATAGTCCGAACAATGACCTTATAGAGTAGGAGTTTATTATCAATGTTTAGAGCACTATTCCGGCCCAGCAGAGCAATCAAGCTAAACTTGGCTCTCCTGGCCTTATTCAACGCATAAGTTGCGTGGGGAGTCCAGGTAAGTTTAGAGTCAATAACAACACCAAGATATTTATAAGTTTCAACCCAGTCCAGTTTTTTGCCATATAGTGTTAGAGAATCTAATGATCTCTTTCTCTTCTTGGAGACAAACATCGCCTTGCATTTGTCTACATTCAATTTTAGCCTCCACTTGCTAAACCAGCTTTCACACTCCTTTAGAGCCTTCTGCAGCCGCGAGACTACTACGGCTGGTTGACGAGCACAGGTCAGTATAGCAGCGTCATCTGCGTAAAAAAAGAGCTTACATTTAGAAGGACTTGGGAAGTCTCGCATAAAATAATTGAATAATACTGGCCCCAGGACTGAACCCTGTGGGACACCAGCTTTTACTTCATACATAGGAGGTAGACTATCTCCAACTCTGGCCTGAAAGAACCGGTTGGAGAGAAACGAGTGTATCAGAGTAATTATGTCTTGAGGAAATC
>JAHWFO010005228.1:14444-59710 GCA_023313115.1 Rhysida immarginata | reverse complement strand
TGCCGGGCTAAAACAAAATAGACTAAAAAAAACTAAGTCAAAATAACTTAAATATTAAATTGGCTGAAAATCAAAGAAAATGCAAAAACAAAAAATGTGATGAGAGAAATTTTATTTCGAGCATCACAACATTACAAATATTAACAGGACACTTAAAAGAAGCAGTGGAAATAGTAGCTGGAGAACCAGTTTCCAAACCACAGACGAAACTTTCAGAAGAAACGAGGAAATTAATGAAGAAACAGGGAGAAATGAAGACAAAAAGAGAAAATACAAGATCAGTAATAGAATATGCGGAGCTTTGCAAGACAGTATGGAAACACACCACAGAAGATGTTCGGAACTTCAACTGCAATCTTGTCAAAAAGGCGATTGAAGATAACAAGATTTTGAAAACTGCAAAGAGAAAGCTCTGCATTGGAAAAAGAGGAATATTTGCACTCAAGAGAGCAAATGGCACAATCACGAAGAATGGAAGAGAAATCATCAAAATGGTGGAGGATTTTTACAACAAACTTTACAAATGTGAGGATGATAATGACGTAAGAAGAGCAGAGCAACTGAAAGGAAAAGACGGTTATGGAAGGCTAAGTTGACAAGGCTATTAAATCCATGAAAAAAGGAAAGTCCACCGGAGAAGATGGAATTACAATTGACCTGATTAACAAAGCAGGAGAAGAATTCAAGAAGTTGCTGGCAAGTTTTTTCACGAAATGCCTTGAGATGTCAGAAGTACCAGATGATTGGAATAATGCAATGATGGTTCTATTTTTCAAAAAAGGAGACCGAGAAAATATCCAGAACTATCGCCCTATCAGCCTTTTTTTTCAGTTGTTTATAAGATCTTCAGTAAAGTCCTGACAAATAGACTTGATTCAGCATTAGACTCAGCACAACCCAGAGAACAAGCGGGCTTTTGAAGCAGATATAACTCAATCGACCTCATTCAAGTTATAAGAGAACTTATCAAACGCTACAACATATATGAAGTGCCACTTTGCTTTGCCTTCATCGACTTTGAGAAAGCTTTCGACTCGGTCTTCACACATGCTGTAGTGAAAGCTCTGGAAAAAACGGGAATAGCCGGAAGGTATATTAGTTATCTCCAGAAGATATTTAGTAAAGCGACTCCTGCCATTCGTTTGGATAAAGGAAAAGCAAGGATCAACCTTGGAAAAAGAGTAAGACAAGGAGACGCTATCTCACCAAAACTCTTCACAGCAGTTTAAGAGGAAGTCTTCAAGAAACTGAACTGGACAAAAAAGGACTTGAAATAAACGGTGAATTCTTTAACCATCTTTGTTTTGCTGATGACATCTTCTCACCAGTAGTAGTCCTTCTGAATTGGAGGAAATGTTACAAGAACTAGCAGAGGCTAGCCTGCGTGTAGGACTGAAACTGAACACACAGAAACAAAAGTTATGTTCAATGCATTTGCTCCAAAACAGGTCATGGCAGGCAGCATTGTGATTGAAGAAGTACAGAGCTACAGTTACATGGGACAAGAAATCACTATGGATAGCAACATTCTGAATGAAGTTAACAGAAAAATTAGAACAGCATGGAGTGCTTTTGGCAAAAATAACATTATCTTGAAGAGCAACATGCCACTTAGCTTGAAACGAAAAGTTTTCAACCAGTGTGTTTTACCAGCACTCACCTATGGACCTGAAAATGGACTTTATCAAGGAGGACAACACAATGACTACAGACAACACAGAGAAGCATGGAAAGATGCATGCTGGGAATTACAAGAAGAGATCGAAAATGCAACAGCTGGATAAGAAGCCAAACGATGGTGACTGACGTCATCGAATGGATCAAACATTCTAAATGGCAATGGGCTGGTCACATCGCTAGAAGACTGGATGCTAGACTGGATGCTAGAATGGATGTGGTTTACAAGACATGAGATGGACCACAGTCAATCTGGATTGGTACCCTCGAGACCTTAAACGCCCAAGAGGACGACCCCATGCAAGGAGGTTATAAGGAAGGTGGCTGGCATCAACTGGAAATCCAAAGCTTCAAACACAGAAGAATGGAAGTGTTTAGAGAAGACCTTCATCCAGCAGTGGATTGCAAATGATTGACTGCGATGATGATGATATATATATATAAGTTGGTAAGTTTTAAAAGTTGGTAAGTAAAAATTTCCCCCTTAAATTTGTACAACCTCATGTAAAAAAATTTAAAAACCCTTTGCATTTTTAACCCAGTAAATAAGTATTACTTGTATAATAATTTATGTATTTAGTTTTTATAACAATGTTTAACATGAAATATTTTAAAGAATATCGCCATTGTGATGATCATTTCAAATTTTATCCAAAATATTTTATAAATTATATTTATTAGAAATTTTAAAAACAAGATTATTATTATTATTATTAAAATCAAACCAGTAAAAAATAAAAAACTTTGAAGTTTTAAAAAATTCAATGTAAAGCAAAATGAATAAAATCCTGAGAAATTATAATAAGTACTTTAAGTCTGATGTTTGTTTTTTACTTGATCTGAAACGCAAATTAAAAACGCAAGCAAAAATAATAAATGAAAATAAACTTTTAATTTAACTGGCTGAATTACAAATGTTTAAAACAAGGTAAAATGTACTATAAATAAACAGTTTTTTGGTTTTTTTTTGTAAATTTGAAAAAAAATTAACCATAAAATAACTGTTCAAGTATTCGCACTTGATGCAAAACAAACTCGGATCGGCGCTCGAAATCTCCGATGGACCAAGGTGGAAGGCAGGCTGTACAAACTGCAAAAAGGTTGGGATTTACTCCCGATACATCGGCCAGGGTAATCCTGTCCGGCAAACAGATGTTGAACAAGCCTGTTGGCCCATTAAAAAAAATTTCCGATACCCGAGTTGTAACGTATGGAAAACTGTGCAGTGCTCACAGTAAGAGCTCAAAGGCTCCTTCGAAGATGTGGAATCCGCCTTGGAAAAGGAACCCACACTCAATAAAGTGCGCAAGTTCTTGCTGCATGAACGTCAGCCAGCGCGGCATGTGAAAGACAAATTCGGCTGTAAGACGCTGTCAACCCGATGGTAAAGGAGCTTTCATCATGGGGGTGATCAACAGTGCCTTAACAATAAAGGTTCCGCATGAGGCTGTAAAAGTGACTGAGTCGATCAGGATTCCTATGACTGTGCATGCCAGAGAGAGAGAGAAATGGAAATGGAAAATTAAAAACAATGTAACAAAATGCAGAGTAATGGAAAAAATCAGAAAATCAAATACAAAAACTCACCGTTATTATTTTCGCGTGCGAGCATCACCATCTCCCGAAGGTTGACCATGGCAACAGCATGAGCTGTGCTTACTTCAGCAATAACAGAAAGATAAGTAAAGTAAAATAAGTTTAAAATAAAAAGAAACCAAAAAACTCTGGAGAGTAAGGGTTTGATGTCGTGATTTTGGGCTGCTGATGGAATGAAATATATCAAGAAAATCACGGCTGGTATTTATACGAAACTGAATTTTAATTACAAGTAGGTGTTACCAAACATAGGCACCAGATCGGAAACCGTGCTGGCGTCCTAAAAATCTCGTACCAAATGATGGCATAACGGAAACAGAGTCGCACTTTTGAGACATTTTTTGCACCCTACATTGACAATCAATGCAATAAAAGGGTATAAAGCAAAGGAGATTAATTACTGGTGGATACAAAGAAATCACTGACGCCACTGAGATGATTAGAAAACCGTACGAGGAAACTCAGTACTCAGTGGACAAACAGTAACAACAAATTACCCGTCACTGAGAATCTTGTAATTATGTTTTTAACTTATAGATTTTTTATTACTCATTAAGACTATATATTTAACATTATTATTTAAAAAAATTTTCTTTTTTTTTAAACACAAACCAGTGACAAACATTATCAGTAAAAAAAAATTTGGTGAGTTGAAAATGTTTGCTGTATTAAAGACCACTCAACAAAAATGGAAATTTTAAGTTCCCGTGATTGCAAAAACCGTGCGAGGCAAAGGTTCCGTGAATACGAAAAATGTACAGACAGTGGTTTCGTGAAACAAAAAACTAAACTTTCCAGTAACTGCAACGATGCAAAAAGCCGTCTTATTAAAACGAAAATAACCTTCAATTCCCACAGACCGAAAAATTCAGGTAAATAATTTCTTGACTTGTGGATGAATTTGTGTTAAAGAAAAACAATCACAGTCAGAATTGATGAAACATAAATTGCCAAATTGTCATTTTTGCGTGAAACGAAAAAACAATCCTTGACAGTTCCCGTGAAACAGAAATCTTGTGCGTACGGAAAATTATTGCGAGAAACATGAATGATAAAGGTGGCAGAAAAAAGGAGTTGCTGACCTGTAATACGCGTGCGACGGCAATCATAAGAGGTCATGAACTGAGGTGTCTGAAGTTAAAAAGATTCAGTTGGGACCTTACAGAGAAGCGTATCAAAAACATACGTAAGGGAGACAAACTGGCGTCTGAAGGGTCAAACTCGGCATAAGTGTAAATAAGTAATGACACCAGCATGACATCATAGTAAAAGTTGACAGCACCTTCAAAAATTGTGAAATGAACATAAGAAATAAACACTTGAACCGAGAAAATTGATTTTTTTATTATTATAATTAATATTATTATTATTATTATTAGAATTATTTGTGTCACCAACCATGTGTAGAAAAGAACAACAAATGTACGGACAAATAACCCAGTGACCACCAATTTTTTTATTATGGCAAAATCATGTGTGCAAACTTTTTAATTTTGTAGTCATAATCAATAAGATTAATAATAAAAAAAAAATTACATGTACGTAACCACCCACCATGCGTCTTGTCAACGTTTATTACACACATTTAAAAAAACATAAAAAAAAAAACATTATGTCCCATCAGGTAACTTTTTGAAAGTTAAATAAGTAAGAAAAGAACAAATGCATTAACTTAACTTGAACTTAATGAATGAAAAAAAGTCATTAAATGGATTTGGAATAAAGAATGCTGACAAAATTAAAACATTATTTTTTGAAATCACAGGTAAAAAAGGCTGAAATCACTTAAAGGTAAAAAAAAATGATGACCAAATAAAACACCCCCAACACAATGGAAACACTTTAATAAAAAAAAATTCAGTAACGATTAAAAATTTGAGCGAGATAAAACAAAATCAGTAAATTGGGCAGGTAAAAAATCAGGTATGGACTGGTGAATCTGCACCGCTTACTCCTTCAGCACCTCCTCTCAGGGCTAGGTGACGTCAGAAAGGGGTCAATGGCAGCGGACTTCACTGCAAGCCACATGAGAAGCTGCAAGACATCTGTGAGAAAAGGGGCAAGGGGTGCTTTACTGCAGGACACAAAGAGGGGCAAGGGGTGCTTCACTGCAGAACGCACAGAATACCTTTTTGGAAGGAGGGGTGGCCCAGGTGAGCGAAGATAGGGTGGACCACACCCAACATTATGAAAAACTTTCATAATTCATAATTACTGCACAAAACACCAGCACAATATCATAAAATTATTAATATTCAAATTTAATTCAAATTTTAATAAGGGGTAGGTTTTTAATTAAAAATTACACCTGTGGGTGTGGCCAGGTGCAAAAACAATGGGACAGAAGGCGATATATCCGGACCCTTTCTGCTGACATATCATATGCTATAATTGTAACGACCAAGTGCCTGCCATCCCCCGTAATTCCGACCCCACTGGAACAATTGAGCCTAAACTTCATAGTATTGTAGATCTTGCTTAGAGGAATCTGTATACTGAATTTCACTCTTTAATAGCACATAGATTTTATGTCCTCTCTGAATCTCACCTCCGTAAAAATTCCGACCTCTGTGCACCAATCAAAACCAAACTAAATAGTGAAGGTGGGTATGCCCATAGCTAGCTACATTCCCAATTTCAACCTTCAACCTCAAAAAATGTAGAAATTATGAAGGGTGCGGACGGATATTATAAAACGAATACACCATTTTTCCGCTACTTAATAATATAATTTATGAGCACTTGAGCAATGGTACGTCGACAAAGCTATATCACGTACGCCCGCTGATTTCAATAATGCTTAAAAGATGAACAGAAAGTAACAATATATTCCTTCTTGACAAATCGATTGTTATATGACATGCTATTATCTTGGTATTATTTACACTCACTGTTTTAGCACGTGAATTCGACTTGAAGGGGTCCACGAAAAATTCCGAAAAGTTGATACGACTGAGCTAAGATTTTGATGGTCATATTTCCTAAAATAGAATTTGAAAAAGTTAATTCGTTTTCAACTTATTGTGCAAACAGCGGACGGCTGGACGGACCGCCGGATAAACGTACAGACCAAGGGTGCATTCTTATAAGTAGCTTTTTGCACTCGGACTTGTTTTGAGACTTAGATGTATACTTACTTACTTACTTTTCAAACCCGCTTATCCGTTAGGGTCGCGGGGGCAGCAGCCCTATGGAGGATCTCCAGTGATCGCGATCTTCCGCCATCAGGCGCATGTCCTCCCTGGTAATATCCAAGCGACTCGAACCCAGATTCTCCATGTAGTCTAGCCACCTGGTTCTAGGCCGACCCCTTGGTCTCTTACCCACCGGCTTGGAAAATAACAACTGCCTAGAAAGACTAGTTTGCGGCATCCGTATCACGTGGCCATACCAGCGCAACTGAGATCTCTCAGTGCGGAGAAGTAGCGGCTCAACACCTAAAGATTCCCTTATTGTGCTGCTGTACACTCGATCTAGTAGGGTAACACCTGCCACACCTCTCAGGAATCTCATTTCGGCCGCTTGTACCCGCGATCGCACTCTTTCGGTCATTACCCAAGCCTCATGACCATAGGTGAGAATGGGGACAAAGATAGATTTGAAGACGGAGAGCTTGGCTTTGTTACCCAGCTCTCGTTTCGTTACCACGGATCGCCACAGTTCACGTCTGACACAGCTTGCTGCACCGATCCGAGCATCCAATTCTTTCTCCTGCCGTCCATCACTCGTGAATGCAATCCCGAGATACTTGAACTTCTCCACCTGTCTCAATGAGGCTCCCCTAACATGGAGAGCGCACTGAGCAGGCTGTCTTGAAAGAACCAGAACTTAGGTTTTAGCCACACTGATCTTCATCCCAGCTTCTTCACATTTGGCTGCAAACCGGTCTAGTGCATGCTGAAGGTTCGTGCGAGAAGACCCAAGCAGGACAAGGTCGTCCGCAAAGAGCAACCTCTCCACCAGGCAGTCGCCCACACAAACACGCTCATCGCCTCGGCTGCCCCTGTCTATCCAGTCCATAAAGATAATGAACAAGATGGGCGACAGTACGCACCCTTGGCGGAGTCCAACACCCACGGTGAACGGTCTTGACTTAATGCCATTTATCCGGACAAACATCTCAGAGCTCCAAAGTTATTCGTCTCACTTCTTAGATGTATAAATTATAAAAAAAAATTTTTTTCAGTAAAGGTTAACTTTAAAATCCTATCGGTCTTGAGCATTTCGGTAGCCTGACTTGTTATTTCTGACAAAGATGTTAGATTTATGTCGGCAACGCATTTGGAAGATGTTAAGGAACGATAATCACCAATCAAGTCCTTACCATCCGCAGATGAAAGAATAATTTGGACTGTGATAGAAATGGTAATGAACTATATAAACTGCGTGATCGCCTCTGATGCCCGAGGATGCGGGTTCGACCCTGGTTGAGGACAACAAGGATTTTTTCAGGGGGAAAATCCTGAGATCGGAAGGGAAGTAAAGCCGTTGGTCCTGTGTAGTCGTTTGCTGGATGCACATTAAAGAACCCTTGTGAGGCAAAATATGTGGCCCCTATAACCCCGCCCTGAAATAACCATGGTAGTTGAAAAGGACGTTAATACCAAACAAACCAAACCAAACTATATTAACGTTGATAGGGACAATTATGATGAATTTCTTGCAGCCAAAAAAATTGCAATAAATTCAACACTTTCAGAGGCCTTAAAATATTCACCGTTTATGATGAACTTAGATAGGGAAATAAATATTCCTAAACTGGTAAACAGTCGAGCTGGAGATAGAAGATATGCACGGCCTCCTAGAAACTACCAGGCCTGAACATGACGTCAGTAATGTATTGTTGAAGCACTAAGATTGTGACGTTGAACTAACTTCTGTAATAGCACCACCAGTTTGACGTAACAATGTTTTATCTTTTCCATGTTCAGGCCTGGTAGTTTCTAGAAGGCCGTGAGATATGTCAGTTATTTATTACACACTTTTATTGAACTTCACTTGTTTGTGTGTTTTTGCGCAAAGTTTATAATCAATATTTTGCCCTGCAACTTTCTCCAGCGGCTTCATATCGTTAGTTTTACTAGTCTTCCATTTATTCATAAGTTCTTTATTTAATATTTAGGTTTAATATGTATACAGTGCAACCATGACATAACGACTGCTTGTATTGTTGTTTATTGTTATCATTGTTAATCACCGTAAATAATTGTTGTTAATTTGATCATCAATGCTAGTAAAGCTGTTGATTGTGGAGAGCGTTGTTTATGAGTAGCCAGCATAATGTATTGTAAAGCTATCCCGAGATCAGACTGGCAGATTTCCAAGGTTTTTTTTTTGGTTTTTTTAGTTATCATATAAAAGCTTATTTTTTTAAATAAAGACTGAAAAGAATAAAATAAAATATATAAAATAAAAATTTTAGAGCACACACTTTTACCTTAAAACGTGCAGTAAAAAGTAAAAAATCTAATTAAAAAAAAGGTAAAAGTGTGGTAGCGCGTTTAATTTTAAATTTTAACAAGAAAATACTACATAATAAAATTAGATTTTTTACTTTTTACTGCACTTTTTAAGGTAAAAGTGTGTGCTTTAAAATTTTTATTTTATATATGTTATTATTAAGCTGAGCTTGTATGTTGAAAGAATTCTATGCATGAATGCAATCGGGCTAGCCGTTATCATCGCGCTACTTTCGTTAACTGCTACTTCGGTGCCAATAGAACAAGCATTTGCAGTTTCAGTTCTGTTCGCAGATTCTTACATTGCTTTTTGTTTTGCCGTTTGTGCAATTATCAAATAAGCATAAAAAGAGTAAGGAGGGCAGTGGCGCAATTTGCTGCCGTGTTCACAATGAAAACTTCACACACTGTGAAACTTTTTAAATCAAATTTTTTAATAGTTTAGACACATTGTAGGATATACAGATAGGTTACTGATTGCTTGGGTTCTATTCCCTTCACGTTGTATAGTTCACATCTTCCTCAATTTTTACCTAATGAACTGCAGAAAAATATGTTGCCCAACACTTTTTCTATATGTTAGTCAACACTTTCCCAACATGTTTTTCTACATGCTTGCCAATATTATGCCATTTTAAACCATATTTGATAAAAGTTAAGAAATTTTACACTTCGACAAGATAATGTAAAAAATAAAATTATAAAAAAATTATTGATGAAAATAGGAAGGAAAAATCCGCAGCTTGGACTCGAACCAGGACCTTCAGGAGCTGCTGCTAATGCCCTAATCAAGATATTCGCGAACCTGAAGTATTATTTTTTATAATTCAAATGTTGGAAATAATCGAACGCTCGTTCTTTAAATTTTTAAAATAATATTGTATGTAGGCCTGCACCTATTCCAATAAACCATTAAAAAATGACATAACCAAGTACCGAAAGGTTAAAATAAACCATTCGCGGAACCATATTTTTAACCGCCCTATGTTAACATTGTAAGTTTCTAATGGACCATAATGATACCATTAAACCACGTACCTTTGAACGAATTTGGATTATAATTAATTTTACCTTGTATTCATCTATGACACATCATTCCAAGTTGTTGATATATTACATACCATATCTTAGCATTGAAAGTTCCAATGAACCACAATGGTTCCACTAAACCAGGTTCCTTGAAACCAATTGCAACTATCAATAATTTTACGTTATATTCATTCATGATACATCATCCTAATTTGTTTGATATATCACATGCCATATCTTATCATTTAAAATTTTTGAGGGTGTCATAAGGGTACAATTAGAGCACGTGCCATTGTTTCGATTATAACCATTTTCAAAATGGTTCATTCCCGGAACCATATTTATCAATTGGCGCAAATCGTAATTTATATCCGCTTCTATCTCGTCATTACGATTTGTTTGATATATTACTTAATATATCTTCCCATTGATAATTGCTAGGTGGGAAAAATAGAGGTACCATTTGTACACATGCCAATGAACCGATTTAGATAATATTTGTGACTGATTCGTGCCATGAACCATATTATTCGACTGACGAAAACAGATTTTGAAAATCTTTCATAGCCTCGGAGGAGTTAGAGTTACGGACGGAGAGACAAACAGGCACGTTTCCCCACACTGATAGCAATAAAGCACCTTTCGGTACTTAATAAATAACAAGAGTTGATAATCTTTTCTGGTACATGCGATCGCTTTGATTGGTGTTGCACCGATTTTCTGGTACATGCTTAATATCCGTGTTGCACCTTGGCCGGGAACGAACCCGCGTACTCGGGCATCAGAGGCGATCATGCAACCACTGAGCCACCGAAGCCAATGCACGCAAGACATGTTGGCCCAAAGGAGAGCAGTTTAATAGTTTAATTCCATTATAAATCAGCATTTAATTTAATTTTTTAATTTTAAATAGTTTTATTAATTTTTTATTTTCTCTTTAAGCGTGTTAACATGCTTCATTCCTGCTATGATCTTGGATGCTGGATATACAAGAACAAATAGTTGCCAACGCGAGTTTTTTTTTTCCTACTGTTACTGATTAGATTTTCTTTACTGATTTAGATAAAGAAACTAGTCTTGAAATAATCTGAATTCTGCTATGTTTTATAAAACAGGGTTTTTTTCCTCAATTTGGGTGTATTTCTTTATTGTAAGTTATCGATTGACTTGTTTTCGTATTATTAATTTTATTGTTTGTAAAATTTAACGATTATTTTGTTATCGTTATTGATGTACACATTTTAACATTATATATTTGATGAAATAAATCCATATGAAATAGAATAATACCTTTTATAATCTAGAAGGAGAAATACAGCCATTAAAAAATCTCCACGGTTCGAGCACACATCTCGCCCTCCACACCCCTCTCCCGTCGGCGCGATACCGCGAGTGTTGTATTTAAGAATTTCTTTATAAATACTTGCCACAATTAACTCGAGAGGCTTTAAAACAACATACATCGTCAGTCTAGTGATATATTTTTTGTAGATGAGTGAAAGCAATTTAAAAATGGCACGATAAAACATCGTCGGTGATGCCTCGCTAACTAAGACGCCATTCTTCGAAAGCCTGTGTATGGCACACTGGGGAATCTTACGAACACATTAGATGTATGAAAAGCAAAAAGATAGGCGCATACGTGCATTAACGCATGAAATTGTGGCACATGGAAACAATAAAAGAGTATTAGCACAGAATAATATGTTATTCCGTGGTATTAGCATCGGGAATGAGATGCGAATACTCGGGCACATAAAATACACATAAGTATTAGCATTGGAAAACTAAGTACTAGTCGGGAACACCCACCATGTTTCTGCTTCGAAACTTATTACTTCATTCCATTATTTCATTCTTTTTTCGTACACAGATTGACAGGTTTTTTTCGCTTTCAGCTAATCCATTCATAATATTTATCAATTCAGATTTTTTAAACGTTTCAGGTCACTCAATCTGTATTCAGTGGGAAAACGATAGCGGAAACTCGGGCGGAAGTTGTATTGACTCGGTTGGCCTCCTGAGCGCAGGCGCGCTAACATCACGCATAAATTAGGCGAAGGGTCAATAAATAACCTCCAAATTTTTCATTGACAAGAATTAATGACTCTTTCTATCAAGTGACGCACTCCTTTATCTTGTGTAAATTAAATGTTTATTGCAACTCTTAGTGCTCTCTTCATTTCTCCCACTTCTATCATTACATTAGTTAATATCCCACTGCGCATACCTGACAATTTGTAATTAAATACTTTACCGTTAATTAAGCTAAAGCTTCTTTATACAAATAAAAAATTAACGAGAAGCTATATTTTTCTTCTTTTGCACGAGACGATCGCGGTTTTTTTTCTTTCTATTTATTTATTTATTTTTATTTAATGTAATCCAATATGTCCATCCAGGGTCTGTATGGCCAAAGGTCGACGAATTGGGTCCCTGGATGAATCTGGATTAATGATGGTCGCAGCAGCCGGGGGGAGGGTGAAGATCGTATGTCACTGATGGTCGCCCATCCAGTGACTAGCTGTACCTGATGTTTTGGTAGTCGTTTGCTTAGATTTTTTCCCTATGAATATTAAATAATAGCGTGTTTTGTGTTTAGACCGACTCAGTGGCCGAGAGTAAAACCGTAGGTCTCGAGGCTAAACTGCTAGGCTAAATTTCCAATAGATTCAGTGGTTATTATACATCCTAGACACCGTAAAGGTAAAAGAGGAATAGAAAATTTATTTAGTGATGACTGGTTGTAGCCTCGGCAGATGGTCAGTTTTTTCCATTAATAATAATAATATAATATAATAATGTAACAACGGCAGGGAGAGAACAGACAGCCAGGATCAGCTTAGACATCGAGCCCCTTGTTGTCCCCCAACAGGCGTGAGCCCAAAACGGGGTTAATGAAACACAAAAACAATAAAAATACAAACAAAAAGAAAGACTGAAAGAAAGAAAAAATTAAAGTGACCCACGATTAACATCAAAATTTAATCAACCATAACTAAAGCTTAAGATGAAAAACTAATTAAAATTAAAATGAGAAACAAACTTCGTAAAGTTAATATGCCATTTATCAAATAATAATAATAATAATAGTAATAATAATGATAATAAATTATAAAGATAAAGATAATAATAAAAAACTTTTTTTTCGACGGGACAACAAACAAAGAAGATTAAAAATCAAAACATGAAGAGGCTAGTTCTCAAATAGAGAGCAGCGTTTATCAGAAAAAATGTCGACAAGGGGGAAATTCTTATTAACAACATCGATCAGCTTGTAGGCAGGATCTAGATTCATCACGTTAGTCCTGCTTGTGCCCAAAAAAATATCATTGGCTGACGAAATCTGTTGGAGTTCGGAACTCGAAGCCCAATCAGTCCAAGTGTACAAGGCGCAAAAATTTTCCCACTAATAACTTTTACCAGTATATTTAAGAGTGCTTTTGCAAGAATATGCTGTAAATTAAATGACGGAGCCAGGGAGGCAGGGTCAGGAATGTAAATAGTACGGGAAAGAAACCGAAAAATATTTCGCAATTTTGCTTGCAACTGATCTAGTAACTGAGTATTTCTAGAAAACCAGATCCAGGAAGCGTACACAATTTTAGAAACCACGACTGATTTAAATAAGGTGAGGAAAGTGCTTTGACTTTTAAAAAAATTAGCGAAGCGCTTAATGATACCCACGCGCCGACTTATTTCCTCAAATAAAGAAGCCAAGTGGTCTGTAAAATTCAGTTTTGAGTTAAATATCACGCCTAAATCCTTGATGGAAGTACAGCGTTGAATTTTATGGGACTTTAAAACATAGTCATAAAGACGGTTGGTGACTTTCCGTGAGACGGTTAAGCAGAAGGATTTCGAAGCATTCAAAACAGGCCCATTCCTCTCAGCCCAATTGTTAACATTATTCAGCGTTGAAGATATGTAAAGACAATCCTGCCAATTACGAATAACTGAAAAAATAACTAAATCCGCAGTAAAAATATTAAATAACACTGGGCCCAAAGGAGATCCCTGAGGGACACCACTACTTATTCTACCAAGCGCATTAACACCTTTAAGATCCCGGATAATAAACTTACGTTCACAAAGGAGAGAGGCAAACCAATTTCTTAGATTATCAGCGAGACCAACTTTATCCAATTTATTTAGCAGAAGCCGGATATTCACACTATCGAAGGCCTTACTGAAATCCAAATATAGAACATCAACCTGCATCCGTCGATCAATATGAGAGGTTAAGTAATGCATCAAGTTTGCAAGATTCATAGAAGTAGATCTGCACTTCCTGAAAGCATGCTGTTCGTCTGGTAAAATACGTTCAATAAAGGAAGCAAGATGATGTGCTACATAGGTTTCAAGAACCTTCGCAAGAAAAGGGAGGATCGTTATCGGCCTAAAATCGTTTGGTGAAGAAGGCCGCACCGATTTAGGGATAGGAACAATATTCACGAATTTCCAATCGTTCGGATAGATCCCAGATTTCAATGAGGCGTTAAACAGTTCTTAGTGGCTGCAGAATTGCTGGCAAACAGCCCTTAAAAATAAAATCCGGGATACCATTACGATGGATAAGTTTAGAAGCTGCCGCCTTTATAGCTATAGCAAAGATGTCCATGATGGAAATTGGAGGAATTACGAGTTTCTCTTGAAGGCGGTCCCAGAATTGTGAGACACGCTGATCTGATAGAGGTAAAAAAGTATCGTTTCTCATTGTTTTCTCAAAATGGGACGCAATCTCGCCGATTGAAAAATGATTCGACCAAGACTGTGGTGAATTCTTTCTGCCAAAGAGTTCTCTCGCAGTATCCCAGAAGAGATGAGTTCGTGAATTCACATCCTTTTCCATCGATTCATATAGTAATCAGCAAAATCTTTACTATAGGCGATTTTGAAACTTTTCCTAGCTTTTTGGAATAATGCATAATCATCCAAACATTTTGATTGTTTAAAAAGCTTGCGTCTCAGTTGTTTACTTTTCCATAGGTGAATTGTGTTTTGGGAAATCCAGCTCGGAAACGTAGATCTCTTCGCCCTTAGTTTAAAATTATTGACTAAAGGAACATTTTTAGTAATAGCGGCGGAAAATCGATCTACCACCATATCCCACATCTGCTCCACAGACTGAAGATCGTCTAAAGCCGACCAATCGATAAGTAGAAGGTCAATGTATAGATTCGGAAAGTTCGCCTTCCTAAAATCTCGTCGATAGGTGAAAGGTGACGAGGTTGGCAGTGAATGATCCAGCTCGCTAACTACGCTCAAGGCAGGATGAAATTTATCCTCGGGCTTTATTATCAAGCAGGCACGCTTAACAACAATTTGCATTGAGGCGAAAATCCGGTCCAACGTATTACCATAAAAGTTCTTAACATTGTTATAGTTCTGTACTCCTAGTTCTGCTGCCCAAGCGTCGACTAGTCTGTGCCTAGTAAGATTAATATTATTGGAATTAGGATTTGTGGCAGCTAAGGTGTCAGTAAAATTAAAGTCTCCTGTAAAAATATTAACTCCCTTCAGAGTTACAATAAAATCAGCCAACTCTTCTAAGAATTGCTGATATTGATTATTTTTGACTAATGGTGAAATGTATATCGACCAGATATTTAAGGCCAAATGATGACCGTTCTTCCTGTCGGGTTTTCCTTTCAGGGATAACTTAACGCCGACAACATCAATATCAACCATAGTAGGACGAAAAATTATCTCTTCGGAAGCAATATTAATGGGAGCGGCTATCAAAACACCGCCTCCTCTACTTGAACAGGATCTATCAGCCCTATACACTGCAAAAGAATCACCAAGCAGCATACCATCTGTTATGGTGGAATTTAGCCATGTTTCGGTCAAAGAGTAGACTAGATGCTTATTTAACTGCGTGAACTTAAGAACTTGTGTGAACTTAGTTCTCAAGCCTCGAACATTCTGGTAAAAAATCTTAATTCCCATTATCAGGCGAGGGGAGAGCGTCCTCCTCGCCGTAAATCTGATTTCTGTGCAATTGACCGAAAAATTGAATAATAAAAGTGCCCTCAGGCCAGCAATCCGAATTAAATATTGATTGATATATTCTTATTTATTGCCAAGTAGAACGAGGAATAAGAATTAAAGCGCGTTTTAAGCTTGTGGCATTCCACAATATCTTCCGGACCTATTTTCTCTAGAATAACCGCTCGTACTTGAGAGACATCGGTCTCGGGAGCTAAGCGTGATAAAAACAGCTTATCAACTGATCTATGAGAATTAATGTTGTTGTTACTCACTTTATGCAAAGAGTCTTTGGAGTTTCCAAAAATAATCATTTTTTCCTTCCTACGTTCCACCTTAGCCTTAACAGATTTAAGAGTAGGTTGATCCAAGGGAGGTAAACACAAGTCTATTTCTGTTGGTTCAGTCCGAAACGCTGATTGAGAGGTGGGTACGGAGGCCGCCGATCCAGCATCAATCACATTCGCATATGTTTGAGGCGAACGGTTCTCCGTATCTTCCGGCCTTGAGACCTTGTTTCTGTACATCATTGTTAATTCTTATAAAGTCCTTCACCGTTGTTATCAGTTTTTCAACTGCTGACAAAACCAGCGTCAAATTTGAAGATTCTAAGTTATCCTGCTGAAAAACCTCATTTTTACTCTTGTTAGAGAGCGATGAGTGCACAGAGGAAAACGATTGATCTCTTTGCTTATTTACCTGCATGTTCGTGGCCCTGCTAGTTGACTTATCTCCACACTTCGGGCAAGTCCATTTGCCGACAAGAAATTGAATTTGTTGCTTCTGAATGTTTACGCAGGCAGCATGAAAAGTATCGCCACAGATACCATTACATCTTATTTTAGGCTGCTTGCCATAAATATATGAATCGCAAACAGTACATTGACATGAGTTATCTTGCTTATCAATTTTTTTTCTTATTCTTGTTCGCCATGAATTGGAGGAGCGATGTTGCAGGCGACCTGCCTCCCCGGCCACCTCCGATGAATTTTCACAATATGGACTATTCAAAATATGAACTGAAGACAGCACGACAATCGACGAATGAAGCTATAATAATAATAATAATAATAATAATAATAATAATAATAATAATAATACACGTAATTGGAGTTGAAGTTATAATAAATCGATTGTCGAAATGCAAATCACATACTTGTGATGATTTAGAAAATGTGTGACCCTTTCGAGGAAGCGTACGTTGTCTTTCATCCAGACTTTGCTACATATTACCCAGGTACCTCTACAATATCCACACTCTCTAACTATTGAAAGCTTATGATTTGCAGCAACACCGTGATTTTGCCCTTCGCTTTTTTCGCACGGATGTAAGTGGATAATATGTGGCCGAGGAAAATTCTCTAGATTGACGAGGGACATATTTTACACACCACGATTATGCAAAATATCCATGCATATACTTTGTACATATGGGATTATACTCTGGAAGGCGCAGTGAATACGCAAAACTGTAGCATACGGGATTTGACTAACAGTCGACGTTCGTGGATTCACAAGCACTTTTACTCATGGTTCGTTATTTTTTTGAGAAGATTCACCCCAAGTACCTGTCCTACATACTCTGATGTACGAGGTGCTACCCAAAATTGTTTTATTCTGACAGAATCGTAAAAGGTACGACATTTTGCCTATAGATAGCGTTAGGGGTACGTCTCAGCTGTAATTGTGCCAAACGGTGTCATCCTATGTCCACGTGATTTTGAGTTTGAGCTGTTTTCGTCACTCTTTGTATTGGTCGTGTTGCAATTCTTGATATTAAAGCTGAAGAAAACTGCGGCTGAAACTCACAGACTGTTGAAGGAGGCTTTTGGTGAATATGCTTTAGACCAAACCCAAACATTTGAGTGGTTTAAGCTTTTTAAAGATGGTTGGGAATCTATGGAAGACGACAAGCACTCTGGTTGACCGTCAACAAGCACAACTCTGGAAATGATCACGAAAGTGCATGACGTGATCCGAAAGAACCAAAGTCAGACCACCCACGACGTTTGTGATTGCCTTGGACTGTCATACGGGACGTTTTTAGACGATTGAGCGAAAACGTGAAGCGCAAAAAACTAGAGATGTGGAAGAAGAAAGACTAGCTGCTCCATCACGACAACTGCTCCGGCGCACACATCGCTCACTGTGAGGGACTTCCACAACAAAAACATGACTGCTGTCCCCTGGCACCCTGCGATTTCCACCGCTCTCGAAAATTGAAATTGCAGTTAAAAGAGCGGCGATTTGATTCCATTGAAGTGATCCAAGGGGAATCGCAACAGGTGTCAAACATGCTCCAACCTGGGAACTTCCAGGAGTGCTTTCAGAAGTGGGAACATCGCTGAAATCGATCTATAGATGCCCAAGGAGACTACTTTGAAGGTGACTGTGGAAATTAAAAGTTCGGGTAAGTTCTGTATTTTATAGAGGTAGGCTTACATTTCGGGAAGTTTTGGGTAGCACCTCGTACACACATTAAAGGGACTAAATAGCATACGATTTCTGGCTTGCCGGAATATAACTGCGTTAAGATTACTGTTTTTATGCAATTTGGAGCAACACCACATGTCTCTCCCATATTGGAAAAAATCCGCTTTGTGCAGCCTTTACAACTGAGCGCATTATCTCCAGAAATTTTACAGATGCATGGCCCTGACGTGAATACATATGACTTCTAGCTGTGGGGATAATTGAAAGATCACGTCTACCACGGACATGTTCCGTCTCTGCCTAATCTAAAGACCAGCATACAGCAACATCCTCAGCAACTGTTGATCATGCCGTTTTACGGATGCAGAATGGTGCTGATATCTCTGGTAGACATACTGAAAACATTTTGTAACAGTCAGTTGGTTAATATCCACCAACAAATATCCCGTATTTGACCTTTCCTGCCTAAGCCCTGTTTCTGTCCGTACATACTGTATCATTTCCGCGTATTGATTACTTGTACAGTGCTACATTTTCGCCTTATTTTAATATTTAGTTATTAATTGGAGAATATATTTTGAATATAAACACGTTCATTCAATTTTTCATGTATAATATTACCCTGTCGATTACGTAAAAGTCGAAGCGCTTCGGCAACAATAAATATTTGATACACTAAACACGAGATAACCTCAGAAAGTTCCCGGAATAAAGAAATAAAAACTGAAATTTTATATTGCAAACTAAACGCAGGTTAATAGTAAATATCAAGTCTCTGGGTGCAGTATTATTGTTTGCACGTTTTTCGAATAGGCTACGCACGTGACACGTTTCTCCTTTCTTTCCGATTCATTCGCAGTCGCCGAATCGTTAGCTGCATGCAAGATGTCTTTTATCGAATAGCGAAGAAACATTAAATATTTAATGATAAAGACAAAAAAGACAAACAAATGGAGGAAAAAAAATTGAATTGGTTCCTATTGCATGATAACGCTACGGCTCAAAGTCTCTTCTTGTTCAACGAAACACACTGGACCAACGTTGGAAACCTATTAACCTGACCTTGTGTCTTATGATATGGAAATGAAAACCCGGTTGAAAGATAGATATTTTACGTGCGCTGATGAAATGACGCTGCGACCACGACTCTTAAGGAGATTGTAAAAACGGATTCCAGGAATGCTTCCAACAACTATAAATGTATGACGGAAAAAGGGACATGCTTCTAAATATTTGTACAGTGGTTATTTTTTAAATAAAAGATCATTTCCGGGAACTTTGTGAAACTACTTCGTATATCGTATTGCAGTATCCCAATTTCCATAATGATCTTCTTCGATAACGAATACTTGACCCTATCTTTATTATACTTGATCCTATTATTAATGTCTGTTATAATCCTGATTACTTGTTCTATGGAATGTTTAAATATAAATTTATGAATTTTTTCATTCATAAAAAAACGTAAAAGTAAGAGGCATATATGTCGTCCTTACGGAGACTTGAAAATTATTGGCAATTACTGAAAGGACAAGGAGTAAAAGCAGACTTAATGATAAATACCCCTTTCTAATGTGCATGTCGTCATTATAAACATCGGCTTTTAAATTAAACTATAAACCTTGACATTCGTAAATCATGATGAAATAATCGCAATATTTATTTTTTTTCGTCGTCAACAAGATAAAGAAGCGAAGTCTGGACTAATATGAAGAAGAATGAATCAAAGTCTTCCACTTACCTAAGAACAGAAGATAAACAAGACTCTTTAATACGAGTGATTCATATTCTACTAGTTCTGCAGACAATCGCTTATTGTGTTCGTATTGATAAGCTTTATCACAGACTTTGATTTTCTTAAATATAAGCGTTTAAAAACTTTCTTCTAAATGAAATTTTATTTTTGAAACATCTCAGTTTGTATATAATCAAAAAAGATTAAGAAATTAATTTAGTAAAGATCGAAAAGCTATTTGCTAAGCTTTTTTAGAAAATATTTCCTGGTGTGGAAAGCATGTCGTATAAAATTTAATAATATCCAGATTAGTTATAATTTAAAAATATCAGTATTTGAAGATTATTTTGAAAAATATATTATTTGAATCGAATTTAAATATCTTAGATAATAGAATCCTGAAAAATTGTTCCCGTATCCTATTCTAAATTGAACAAATAGAAAACGAAGCAGTCTCAACAAGATTTTCCTGATGTCACGTGCCTTCCACTAAAACGTAAGTGTAAACAAATTGAGAACTAGATATACAAGACTTCTTAGACGAGAAATAGCTACAGCGAGACATCGTCGAATATCTGCTTTCCAATCTGGCCCTTAACATTTCCGAAATATGTCGACCCTACGATGGCTCTTGGTGCTGTTCTTCACTTGCCTTCATACAGCTGTAACAGGTAAAGGCTAAAAACATTTGAGTCCCGCGCTCACGTTTTTACTGCCTACTGAAATCTAACTACCATTAATTTTAGATGAAACTGTCTGTTATGAACCCTATGGGTGTTTCGACGTAAATAAGCCGTGGCTACCATTTGCGCCCCAAGACCCAGTAATTACAAACACGAGATTTCTCCTCTATACAAGGTGAGCATATTTTTCAACATCTCATCATTTTTAGCTTTTAATTTATTATATTCTGTCGTACGGGTAACAAAGACTTTACTATCAACAAAATATATAGGAAGGAGGTACCCAAATATACCGGACTTCTCCCGCTAGGTGAGTGTAGGCCAACACTTCCTCCATCGTTATGCCAAGCGGCGTTGCTAGAGAAGCTTGTGCGTAGTCTCTATGAGCCGTTATGTAAAGACTGTTTGGTTTACGCGGCGTTTTTTGATGTGAGGGATGTTGTGCAAACAAAATTCGTTCCTCCCAAAATCAACAGTGATAGATGAGTAAGATGGGTGGGTCAATTGAGTCAGTTTTTTTTGGTCAAAAAATGTATTGAGAGTTGTTAGTTGGCATATGGTGTACGTAAGGCTTGTAAACTAGCAGACAATTAACTGGGGACAGGAATTGAAGTGATAATTTTATTTCAGAAGAGGAAGAGAAAAAGAAAACAACTGCAAAAGTCCAAGAGTAATATTAATTACTTAACTGTCAAGTAAATAAATAAATATGGACTGGAGATGACCTCCAAACATGATGTATTAATTTTTCTATCGAAAAACGGAAGCAAAAATTCCGCGACTGGCTTCGAACTAGGAACCTCGACTATTATGGCCGATGCCTCTACCAGTTAGGCTATTGCAGACACCCGGACAGCCATGCTAGAAGAACACAATAAACGAAAAAACACTGATTGTTGAAATCCAAATTGGAAACAATGAATATTGGATTGTTTCTAGATCTATTTTGGTCATGTGACTTTTTAGTGCCCCGGCCTGTCTTTTTCTTCGGCTACGGATGTTGCGAGGCCAACGAGAGACAGGCCAGGGCACTCAAAATTCACCTGATCATCGGAGACCGGGCAACAATTCTTCTTTCATTGTCTCCATCTTGGAATTATCACTATTTTTTCGTTTGTTTGAAACAATGAAGGATGAATTGTTGGCCGGATCCCGATGGTCAGGTGACTTTTGAGTGCCCTGGCCTGTCTCTCGTTGACCTCGAGATGTTGCAACAATAAAAAGGCGATTCATAGTTTATAAATTAACGGCAGCTCATTAGTACAATTTTTTAAAAAATATTTAACCATGGCCGCTTTGCACAATGTTGATGCCTAACAGTTTTTCAAGCATAAATTGTCTTGGAGTTTCTCATTACGGTTTACTAAATGGGATTTTGTCATGAAGTCAGCGATGTGCTCCTTCGATAAAATACACTGGCTGACAAAAAAGTGAAGCACCCAGGAGGAGTGGTTGAAAGTAAATGAAACGGCATATGATGAAAGAACATGTGACTATATTGTACTGATTACAATATGAGATGAAAAAGACAACCCCGTTGGAAGTACAGGTGGAATGTTGGTGCCAAATCAGTAGGGTGTGGCACCCCCTCTGGCCCCAGTACATGCCCTTATGCAGTACGGAATGGTGTCAACCAGCCTTTGGATCCTCTCCTGAGGCAAGTCAGTCCACAGTTATTGCAGCTGTCCCTCCAGGTCCCGCAGGTTGGTAATGGGATGGAGTCGCCTTCCAATGTCAGCCCGTGTTCAGTAATGGAGAGGTCCGCGGATCTTGCTGGCCACGGAAGGACCTCAACATGCTGTAGGCAATCCATTGGCACACGTACTGGGTGTAGGCGTGCGTTATCTTGTTGGTACAATGTCCCAGGGGTAGGACGTGCGGACGCAGAATGTCTGTGACGTATCGATGTGCCGTCAAAGTGTGCCGAGGCACTATAGAGGTGACCTGAACGCATATCCGGGCTCCCCACACCATAATGCCAGGGGTTACGCCTGTGTGTCTCTCCACAAAATGGGAGGGCTGTACCCTGTGCCCTAGACGCCGCCATACGCGAACCCGATGGTCTTCGGAGGTCATGGAGAAGCGTGACTCATCACTAAACATGATGCGACGCCATTCGTCCTCTGTCCTGGCCTCCCGGACAAGGCACCACCCTAAACGCAGGCGTTGGTGTTGTGGTGTTAATGGCAACCGACGCATGGGACGGTAGGACCCCAATCCGGCGGATGCGAGTCGTGGAGACACTGCACGCGGTGTTGTAGAGTCTCCAGTACAAGTTCGCGGATGGCGGGTGCCGATGACATGGGATTCCTTAATGCTTGGAGCACCATACGACGGTCCTCCCTTGGGGTGGTGTTTGTTGGTCGACCCGAAACTGCACGAGGTGCATGGGTGCTCTCATGTACCCATGGATTCCAGCATCGGGCCACTGTGACATCTGAATGGCCCACATGCCTGGCAATTGCACGATACGACCAACCAGCCTCATGCAGTCCCACAATGCAGACCCTGTCAAAAGCTGTCAATTGGTGGATAGGATGTCTAAAGCGTCTGCGAGGCATCGCGGGTGCTTTGTACAGTACAGTAATCCTCTCTGAACGTCTTGAGTAACTGTCGGACTGGTAACAATTAACAACATGGCGGTGACATCACGAATGCAATCTGGTGAGCGTTCTAGACATTACAGATCCTTGTGAATCTAATCGTTTACTCACACATCAATGGTATGCATGTGTACCGAAATAGGATAAGATTGGACCACTCCTTCTGGTGCTTCACTTTTTTTGTCAGCCAGTGTATGTTGGAGTTTCCAGTTGTGTCTGTTAAATGCCTGTTGAGTGAAATGATAACGAATATCTATCTGTTTCGTATTGTTATTCTCGATGGTATTATTTATTAAATTTTTCGCAGCTTCGTTGTGACAATTCACAATAATCCTTTCATCGTATCCGGTGAATTCTTTGGTTTCAATGAGGATTCGATTCAGCCAGATGAGCTCTTTGGTTATTTCGCTTAAAGCGATATATTCTGCCTCCGTCGACGATAAACCGATGCACTTATGCTTCATTGTTCTCCAGCTGATGACGGCAGAGTTTATGTAAATTATATAACCACTAATGGATTTCCGGTCGCTTTCATTCGATCCTCAACTTGCGTCGCAAAAACTTCTTAAATTTAAATTAGTACAGTTTAAATTTAGTATTTTATGTTTTGTACTTCGGAGGTAATCAAGTAGTTTTCATAGAGCCTCCCAAGTTCTTTTGTTTGGATGTTTATTGTACTCTGCTAGTTGGTTGACTGCATAGCTTACATCTGGTATCGTTCGACTGCCAATAAACTGAACGCATCAGATGAGGCTACGATATACAGTAGAGGACATTCCTTCGGTTCCTTATCTTCTATACTACTGAGCTTGATTTTCGGAGCTATCGGTAGTGGAGTATGAGTAAATGAAATTTCCTTGAAGATTTCACTCACGTTTTCAGTATAGTCCGGCTGATGAATTCCCATTTTGTTGGTTTCATGAACAAAATATGGACACTTAATTACTTTTGAACTGGTCCTAATGGAATGAACAAAATGGTAATTGGTCCGGGCGGTGACTTTTGTACAGCTTCATCACCGGGAAAGTTTAGTGATTATCACTTTTTTGGTAACTTCGTCCTTCGCAAATACACCTATATCATCCACATAGACTAAAACTATGGTGATCTCTTTGTAGGTATAGATGCAATTCCCATTAGAAATTTTCTTAAATTCTTCGGCTTTCATCTTTTGGGCCAATTCGGCGAACCATTTTCTGCCCGATTGGTGAAGCCCGTATAATGCCTTTTTCAATTTTAATACATAGCTTGTATTTTGCTGAAACCCTTATGGTTCTCCCATGTAAATGGTATGGTGTAATCGACCGTAGAGGTATGCACCTTTGATGTCAATCTGGAGATGTCGCCAATGGAGTCTCCCAACCAGTATAGAGAAAAGGAGTCTTATTATGACGAAATTTACCACTGAACTGAAAATCCGGTCATAATCTAGCCCTGCTATTTGTCGAGACCACCGGCAATAAGTCTGGCTTTCTGAAGTGTAATGTTGCCATTGCTGTCTCTTTTGATAGCATATACCCATTTGGTAAAATCTTCATATCTTTTTCTTCTCTTACAATGTCCCAAGCATCTAGAGATTCAATGGTGGCAATCTACTCTACCATCGCTTTCAATCATTTACTTTTTTCTTTGGAGTTTACGGCTTCATCATAATTCTGTGGCAGATGGTCGTACCCTTTGATGACTAGTCAGGATAGAGCATCTTCCACGCTCGAAGAATAAACTTCTTCATCCGATTCGTCCTCGGGTAGTTCATCTTTCGTTTTCCAATCAACCACTGTAGGAATCATACTGAAATCTTTTCTCGTCGCAAAAACGCTTATCTTTTTCTCCACGTATTCGCCATGAAAGAGAATCTTTGTGCCGATAATGAATTTCGGTTCGTTTTCCTTCTCTGCTCAAATCCTTTTTAATTGCAGGAATTGGTGGTGTAACTGATATTGGTGCAGGAATCTTTGTTTTTGATCTGGTGAGCACTCCAGCTCTTTCAGGTTGCATTTCAGTCATTGGCAATTCCTCCTCCTCATCATCATCACTGCCCAGTATGTTATCCACAGTTAATTTGATATTTTTCTCAGCTTGTCTATACGAAAACATAGTCTCATCAAACTTTACATGAATTGTTTCGTATATTTCTCTTCCTGGTGGATACCAGGTGCGGTAACCTTTGTTACCGCATAGCCCACAAAAATACTTTCTTTAGCATCGAGTTTTGTCCGTATGTTTGTATTTGCTCGGCAGCCGAATATTTTCATGTGATTTACGGATGACTTTTTACCAGTCCATAGTTCCCATGGTGTTACATTGCCTGTAATCCTGTGAAGAATTCGGTTGTGAAGATAATACTTGTCATAGCTGCTTCTGCCCAAAATGACTTAGGATGACTTTGTAAACCCGAATCTTCTCTCATTGCTCTTGCTGATTCCATTACATTTCGATTATATCTCTCGGCGATTCCGTTCTGTTCTGGCGTGTAGGTGGAAGTTATTTATCCTATAACACTTAGTTCATTGATCCGTTCTGACTGCTTTAAACTTGTGTCTTGTCTCTCTTTCAGCAAATGCCATAAAACTTTTGAATTTTTCAAAAACTTGGTCTTTTTTGGCAATTGGGTTGACAAATCCCCGTCTTGAATGATCGTCGATACAAGAAAAGATGTACTTGGATCCTCCAACGCTTTCTATTGGGACAGGTCCCCCTAGGTCTGTATGGATTCTTTCCAACGGATGCTCGTCTCTTTGATCAATATCCTTGAATGACTGCCGTGATGGCTTCACTAGTTCGCATTCTGTGCATTTTCCCATTTCGTTATTATTAATTTTGAAATCTGTGACAGCTTGGACCGTCTGCATTTTACAGGTTCGCTCTGCATGTAAATGGCCTAATCGTCTGTACCAAGTCTGAAGTTTCTCAGCATTAGAAATTTTCTTGTTCTTTCCCTTTTTTGATGCAGTCACCCGTTGATTTATTTTATTGGTCTTTTGTACATGGTGATTTTGTAGATTTGGCGTCTTCTCAATGATGACATATAAATCATTTTTACGAAAAGCTTTGCCAAATATCTTCCACTCTTTGTCAAAAAATATCGCTTGTCCCTCTCCAATAATAATGTGGCCTCCACCGGAATCGATCTTCATTCCGGATAAAAGATTTTTTCCTCAGAGTTGGCCATATAGAGAACATTTTTCAAGATTATGGTATTCGTGTGTTTACCCAGCTTGAAGTGAAGTTGAACTTTGCCACCGCCTGTAGCATTAATAGATTTCTTTCAATCAGCAAGAAAAACATTGCAGTTGACTTCTTTGAAATTGTCGAACAAATTACGATTGGAGCCGAAATGGTCGGTGGCCCCTGAATCAAATATCCAGTCATTGGCGGCGTTCTCATCTTCATTTTCAACAGAAATGAAATTTTCAGAAAATGCTGATGTGATTTGATATATCACACGACCCCTTTTCCATTTAAAAAAATTGACTTAGATTCAAGATGACCGATTTCAAGATGGCGGCCATGTTCGATACATACCGTAAAAGATAGACCACCTCACTCATACCTTACTGGAATATTCCGGTTTCCCAATTCCTGCAAGGTTTTCGAAAAAACAGGGTGTACTGCGACTTTTGACTCACCCTGATATTTAACTTAATGAAGAAACTTTGGAGTGTTCTTCTATGCCGCACGTATTCAAGTCGATTGTTGAAAAATTATATTTTGAGGCTTTGACGTCACTTCAGATGTTGCAACAATAAAAAGGCGATTCATAGTTTACAAATTAACGGCGGCTCATTAGTGCACAGTGAGGGCTGTATGAGTGGGCGCATTGTCGTGGTGGAAGAACCAGTCACCTGACTGCCACAAATCGGCACGTTTTTTCCTCAAACTGTTGCGTAGCCTTTTAAAATCTTCCAGGCAGAATGCTTGATTTACAGTCTGTTTGGGAAGAATCAATTCTGTATGCAAAACACCCCTCATATCAAAAAAACGCCGCGCAAACAAAACAGTCTTTACATAACGGCTCAAAGAGACTGCGGACAAGCTTCCCTAGCAACGCCGCTTGGCATAACGATGGAGGAAGTGTTGGCTTACACTCACCTAGCGGGAGAAGCCAGTAATACAAGCGCCTGGCTATCAACCCCCACAATTCCGGTTTCTTTTGGGTACCTCCTCGTATGTATATGACATACAATTTATCTGACATATCCAAAATTCGATGAAACGAGAAAACAGAAAAATATCGATATAATATAATGGGAACCTCATCAATCGGCTTAAGACCGCAACGCGAACTTTATATGTTTATGAACAAAAACGGTTTAACACACACTTAAACATAGAAGATTTATATATCCGTACACAACATACAATAGCCAAAACCCGTTCAATTATTCAACTGAAGGTTAGTATAAAATATGGTAATCTTTCATCAAAAATTTCTCATTAAAGAAGCTGTCCGATAAGTTCAACTTACAAAACAAAATCAGGTCTAAATTTACTTCACAGCTTCAAGAAAAAAAGTTCAAAAGTTGACAACTGCAAGCATGTATTAGAAATTAGGTTTAACACAACACGCTGGTATCCCAATTGTATTCCGTGTAGTTTGCTGATGAAAAAAGTTAATTATCATGAAATAATTTACAAGTCCTCAGAATGTTCAGCACGCTGTTTCCAAACAGCATAAGTGAGTGTGCAACTGTCGAGGGAGGGAAGAATACCCATCAATCATATGATTAAAGCATGCAATATTAACTTATTTATCGTTGGAGGAAGTGGCATAACACTGGTAATAGTGAAGGCGCACGATCTTTCAGTAAACGCAACTACGATTTACAAAAAAGAAAACTTCAGAAAATATACAAAAGAACATATACGCAGTATTGAATTTGTCCGGTTTTGACCTCCGCTATCCTGAAAATTTTTGTTCAGTGGTTTCCAGATGTGGTGAGTGCCTTAGAAAAAGTTTTAGCACTGTTATCATTATACTGTTACGAATTTGCGGAGTGTAGGAACCACTCCACAAAATGATAAGATGCTGTAGGGGATTTTCCGTTACGATACGTTTCAGAATTTTCACCAATGCACTGGCAATATGGTTACCTGCAAGCCCGCTTATTTGTAATTGACTTTATTATTTGCCCAACAATGAGCTGTTAGGTTATAACATATAGTTGGATGCAGAAGCTCGTGAAAGCGAAATTACGTTTTCTAGCTCAAATGATAAAACACATGTATCCCCCTTGTGGTATGTCTCTGTCTTTTTGACGCTCCTCCCTTGTAGGAGTCTTAAGATTTAAGTGGTTTGGAAAATCCTGTACCTCATCATCAGTGTTTTTGCTTTTATGTTTAAATTCTTCACATACATTGCAACAGTCCTTCTTTCGCTTGTAAATTGATAAGTTAAAATGTCCGTTAAAAATTTTTCTGTAAACACTAATTGATACTGGGTTTGTTGAAGATTCTTTATATATTTTGTGCATTTTGTAACTGAGAGGCCTTCCTCAAGGTAGGCTACTTTCTACTAATATCAGATCTGCAGTAATCAGATTCAATACACGGGAATGATGCTGTGTGTTTCTCTACTTCTTCATAGCGTTCCTGTGATGTAAATTTCTTTTTTGTGCTTTCCAGACTTCTTGGATCTGTGAATTCCAGTATTATTTTCCATAAGATTTAAATGGTAATAGTGTACTCTTTTTCAGAAATATCTTGTCGAGAGAAAAAGTTCTTGCAAACTTTATGTGGTTCTGATTCCAAAGGAAGAAAGTAATAGAAAGAAAATTTCCTTCTGCTATTTTCACGTTTATTAGTTCTAGTACGGGTTTTTGCGAATCGTTTTGTGTGTCGATTGTAGAAGCTAAGCTTCCCTTCTTCAGACAGCTTCCAAAAGTTTTGATGGTTTTAAATTCTTTCTTCCTTGCTGAAGCGAGTGGAACAATGCAATTTACATAATTCACCTCAGCTTTTGAGTTGCTGGATGTTTATTTCACGAACTAAATTGCCTTTTTTATTTTTCATAGGACACACCACGCTCTCCCTATGTCTCTTTATAATATTTTTCGCCCACATTTCCGAATTTAGCCTTCGTTTCCTAGACCTATTTTTTCAGGTACTGCATTAATTGTTTCGTCAAAAACTACTTCTTGTCCCACGACTTCTTCTAGTGCAACTTCCATAGATTCATCTAAACTTAATATAGGGTCACCAATTTCAGAGGACTTAGAGTAATTTAACACATCTTGCTCATTTAAAACAAACGCAGATTGGGTCATAACCTTCCCAAGCCCTCTCCGATAGAATCCATAGTCACGTGACTCAATAAATTCCCGGAATGCGTTTTCAACGTCTGCTTGGGTTAGGAATGTTTTCCGGTGAAAATTGTCCAGGTTCTGGAAAAGATGGTAGTCGGTAGGGAAGAGGTCCGGAGAGTACACGGGGTGTGGAAGCATCTCTTAGCCCAGGACCTGTAGCGCCTTCACGGTCGTTCGTGCAACGTGCGGACGCGCTTTGTTATGCAGCAGAAGGATGCCTTTGCGATGCACAACTGCAGATTGTTGCTGACACAGTTTTGTGTGCATACGATGCAGATCACGACAGTAGGTCGCAGCGATGATCGTCTCCCCCTGCTGCAGGAAGCTCTTTTTGGTTTTCCGTAAGTTCATGTGGGACCAATTTGTCTTGCTTTTTCACCTTACCAATGGTCCTAAGATGTCTATTGACAGTCGACGCTGATACAGCATGATCCCCTGCAAGGTCCTCTTCCACACATCGCTTCATATCAGCTCATCCAACACGTGGGGCGGTCTGCCGCGTGGCTCATTTGCCAGGTCCGTCACTCCCGCCCGGAATTTTTGGAATCAACGTTGGACAGTACGTTGGTTTATGGTGCCTACACCGAATACCTTATTGATGTTTCGAGAAGCGTTGGTTGCAGTGCGCTGGTGGAGCTGATGCTGATGGTGATGCCTCAGCGAACGACTGCTCTTTAGATCTTAATTTACACATTCAAGGCGTCCAGGTGCACATGCGATAAGTAGCTGGCATCCCGTACGGGGCTGCGCGACCTATACCGGGTGTTCAATTTATCTGAAGACATTGAAATATCTCGAGAACCACACATCGGATCAAAAAAAGCGTGGAATAAAAAATGTTCGTCTCGAAGGGGGACATCTAATGATACCAAACTCGACCCCCCACCCCCATCCACTGGAGGTGGGGGAGGGAGGAGTTAAAAAATTTAAATGGGAACCCCCATTTTTTATTGCACTTAGACGTAGTGAAGCGCTTCTTGAACGTATACTGACCTAGCCGTGACCATTCAAAAAGTAAAAAGGAACGAAGCTGAACGGCCACTTTCTTCCACACGACCAAAAGTGATCGATGCCATTGGGCTAGTCAACGTTCCTTGTTGATGTAAGCGATCCCAATCGCTAGGTCCGGTTTAATTACCTCGCTGGTAGAATCATTTAAAAAGCAGCGCATAACCTGATACGAAAAGTATGCTAGTCCATAGTGCTGCCTCAAACGATCCCAGATCGACTTCGCAAACGAGCACTCGTAGAAAATATGGCTAACAGTCTCGACCACGCTGCACACGAAGCATCTAGCAGACATGACCACTTTCCACTGCTAAAGGCGTTGAAGGGAAAAGAGCTCGTGATGCAGCAGCCGCCATTGGTAATTAAATAATGTTCTTTCGAAGGCAAAAGATTTTAAAAGCTACATGACTGCTGCGATGGGGAAACAGGCGAACGATGTCAGTCAAATCCTCAGAGTCGCTCTACTGAAAAAACCATGAAAGGCGAAGTATTTAAAAATTCTTTTTCCATTGGATTCGGTTTAGCACCAAGATGGTCCCATATGAATTTCATTGTTAAGTCGGTTTAATTTTTTTTAAAATTCATTCAACTTGTTGAACTCAAGAATCCCTTTCCACTTTGACTATCTATCACTCTTCATTCCTTTCCATTGTCGGGACTGTTTTATGTGCTTAATAAAAGTTGGAGGGTATGAGCGGATGCTGAGCAGGACAAGAGTGAAAAAAAACAACAACAACAACAAAAAAAAAACGGCGACATCAATGTAAGCAGAAGCAGAGATTTAGCTTTGCTAATTTACATGCAACTATGCGAATTTTTGGGATTGAGCTTGTGTTTGTGTAAAAAAGTAACTCTCAGCATGAAGACTGAATGATTAAGATCAACATTCATGTATACAACGGGAGAATACAATTACGATGCGGGAACAGATGTGATTATGCTAATGAGCGAACATCAGTGAGAGAAAAGCTAACAGACTGAAGTTATGCGTGGGCGAACAGTGATGCAAAATCAGCGGGTAGGAACGTGGATGAATCTCGAAAGAAGGTGGTAAGCAGAAGGACGTTCCTGGTGAAAGGAGGCATTCTATCCAGCTAATCTGCTTCTAGGTCTGAGTCGTCTCCGAAGGACACAGGGTAAACGATTCAGATTAATGCAGATAAAGGGTGTGAGCGATATCTGTGGGTGCAGAGCATTGCTACATCTGAGCAACATGCGGAGATCGACTTGAGTCCAGAACAAAGCCAACGGTCACCGTTTTGTCAAAGGAAAAGTGTATTTGTGTTCTAAGAGTGTGCATAAGTGAGTGAAAGTGAAGTGTACCGGCGACATTGTTGTACGACGAATGAGTGACAAAGAAAGAGCTCTTACCGCAATGTAACTGTCATTTGCAGAACTAAACTAGGTGTAACAGACAGCATTGATTCGTTGCTCAGCAAATATCCCTCATTAATCTATTCAAGGTCAGACCTAGATTTAAGTAAAACGCTTAGACTAAATTTCATGCACGCGTATTTAATCAATCCCTTAATTAATATCACTTATAAGTATTTGTGTTAATTTCCTTCATAGAGAATCCTTTAATCTGTCCTTTCTGTAAATATAAGCATATACATTTTTTCAATTATCCAATTTTATCAATTCGTCTTCAATAAAGAATATTAGATTTAATATTCATTATTACATTGATTTTTCTTTTATTTTTGATAAGTTATGCCCATGCGGAAGGAGGTTTTTTTTTATATAGACGATAGTTAGATTTGTTACTGAGAGGATCATTAGCGGATAAGTAATTATAATTATCAGTTGTAAATCTCAAAATAGAAGGGAGTATTGCGGTATAAATAAAAATAAGAAAGACAGAATTGAACCACTATACGATCTTGATTAAAGGCATTTATCATTAGAGTATATCGACTTAAGGAAAGTTACTGATAAGTATCACTGCCAGTAAGATAAGACGAAGAATACCACCGTGTGAAAACACGTATATCGGTACGATTTCTTTTAAAAATCTCCCAATGGATGGCGTCTCCAAATACGGCCTTTTAGCAGACTCTAGAACATGAATTAACCAATGACGTATATTAAAGATAGACTCCGAATCCTATTGTTAACAGCGGCAAAAAGTACCAGCGGCTAATCCTCGAATTCCTCCGACCAATCAGAAGCGTCAAAAGGGAAAAAAGGTTTCAGTTTCAGATTTCCAATTTCAGAAATTACTTTGGTCCCTCCGTCGACGAGCCAACATGGCGGATTCGCTTCGCAGTGTAGAGAAATGCCATGTGTTAAGCACTTTTATCTTCGCATCGAGCAGCTAATATAAGATAGGATGAATATTATGAATGACGCCGACAATTTGCAAATCAAGAAACGCCACATTTCCTTTAAATTAAGTAATGCGTATCGATGCCTCCACCCCCCTTCCTCCCCAGGCATATTTACTCATTCTGCTCTACTCGCATCGCTCTAGATTGGCTCTTTTGCAGTTTATTTCATGAAATCTTATCGCAGATTTTACAATTAATGCTACAAACTTGGAAAAATTACAATTTATTATAATTAAGAAAACTGCTGTAATAATACCGGCTTCGAAGTAATAAATAAACATAATCAATGTTCATAATAATAATAATGAAGTATAAAACCAATACGTGAGGATAATATTACCTATAAAGCCGTATAGCTAATCTGATAATGAATGAAATCTAAAATATAATTAGGAATTGTCTTTGATGTGGTGCGATATCTGGTGCATTAAAAATCTTGAAAAAAATAAAAAGCTGCTTTTTATTTACGTAGTGCAAGAAAACAAGTGTTAAAAATCGAAAACAAATTTCCATTACACCTAGGACGAAAATAAAGATTACTCTAAAGTGCAAAGCTGAATTAAACAAGATAAAAATAATTAGAAAAATCACACTGATAGGGAAATTCATTTTAGTAAAATTATTTTATTAAATTACGTAATCTTGTAAATTCGTAATTGAATTAATTTTTTCTCTTTTATTCTTGTTCTTGAAAGTTTCAATTTAAAAAAATCAACCTAGCCAGATTACGCTAGGGCAGAAACTGATTAATATTAGCAATACTAAATGACAAAAACTCATTTTCTCTAGCATTAGCAGTTGTTTACACAAGAGATGTAAGAGATTACATTTTTTAAACATCGATGTTATTGTTACGATGAATCTTTGTTTTTCCTTCGGATGTTACCGAAATACCGAAATAACTTCACTGACTCCGCCACTAGCAATTGAAATTATCAAGGAAAAATTGAAACTATATTCATTTAACGTTGTTTTTGCAACTGAATATTCTACTGAAAATACTACTGCAGAAAAACGTCGATGTTTTGATTCGATGTTGCATCCCTATATGCTTATAGTTTAAACATTTCACTCAGGTCATCAGAAAATACATTATGAATCGCTGTTCATCTTACATCATGGCCTTCGAGATATTAGTTCTCCGCAAAGATAGACAAAAGAGGGCGCAACACGCACGTTTGTTTCTGATTGGTGGGAGGAATTCGAGGATTAGCTGCTAGTCAAAAAGTGAAGCAAATTGAGCCATGACAGTTCTGGGCAGGAGTGAGCCGTGGAGTAATTAGCTGTCTGGCTGCTTTGTTTTTGAAGATTTTGGGCCCGAGGAATAATTAATTCAAAACCATTCTTCAAACTTGTTCTGCGTACAACGGTACAAACAGACAAGAAAAAGGATCAGGAATCATTTTCCACAAAAATAAATCAAAAATACGTAACTAAAATGAAAATACGTTACTGAAAGACAATCGAAACGAAATTGAAATTGAAACCATGATCGAAAAATTGTTTATAAAATATAATAAAATACTTCAAATACAAAATAAACGAAAAGATAAACTTATCAGTCCGTGATCAACGTGTGAAAGAATTATTAATCAGCTACTCTCGTGTTTAGCCATGTGTTTTGCATCATCTTCATTCACTTTCAGCCATGACAGTTCTGGGCATGGAGCTTCCCAATTTGCTTCAAGTTACAACAATAGGATTCGGAGTCTATCTTTAATATACGTCATTGGAATTAACAATCCAACCTTCATTGTTTCCAACAAAGGAAAAACACTGATTGTTAAAATACAAGATGGAAACAATGAAAGTTACATTGTCAATAGATCTATCTTGGTCAGGTGACTTGTTAGTGCCGGAGCCTGTCTTTCTCGTTAGCCTCGTTCGAGTTCGAGGCCAACGAGAGACAGGCCAGGCAACACCTCCTAGAAAGAAAGCCTCACAACTGAAACATTGTTACATCATCATAATTCGACCATTGTTGATCGTATTTCTACCAATAGTAAGCCCTAAATTTGGTCGACTTATGATGATGTAACAATGTATGATTTTTCAATTGTGAAACTTTCTTTCTAGGAAGTGTTGGGCCAAGGCACTCAAAAATAACCTGATCATCGGGGTCCGAGCAACAATCCAATTTTCATTGTTTTCAACAAACGAAAAAACGTTGATAATTAAAATCCAAGATGAAGACAATGGAAGTTACATTGTTGCTCGGACCCCGATGATCAGGTGACTTTTGAGTGCCCTGGTCTGTCTTTCGTTGGCCTCGTTCGAGTTATACGTTCGAGGCACGTTACGTGAAACTTAACAACTTCTACGGGCGAGGCCAACGAGAACTACAACATGGACGTGAACGTGAAATTCGAGGTCTTTCTAGTTGGCTATGTTCTACGGGCAATGAACGTGAACGTGAAATTCGTCATCGATGATGTTGCACACGGACGTCGCATTTCACGTTAACGTGTCACTTAAACCCACGCCATCTAATAAACAAGGCTCACTTCCTGCTGACTACGTTATCAAACGAGGGCTGACAATCCACCTTCATTGTTACAACAAACGAAAATGCAGTAATTTCAACAAGCGTTTTTTCGTTTGTTATAAACAATGAAGATTGGATTATCAGCCCTCGTCGTAGCCCACGTGAAACACAGGCCCTGGCGCGGAAAAGTCACCTGACCGTCTTAGTCCGAATAACAATGTAACCTTCATTGTTTCCAACAAACGAAAAATTGCTGATTATTAAAATCCAAGATGGAAACAGTGAAGGTTACATTGTTATTCGGACTAACATGGTCAGGTGAGTTTTCCGCGCCAGGGCCTGTCTTTCACGTGGGCTACGGCCCTCGTATGATGACGCAGTAAGCAAGCTTTGTTTTTTAGGTGGCGTTGCTTAAACTAACACCTCCTACAAAGAAAGCCTGTGAACTGAAAATTCATATATTGTTACATGATCATAAGAAGTCATACTGGGTTTTGCAAAAGTTCTGTTACACCTGCGGATGCGTGGATATCCGGGGGTGGAAGCATCCACGGAGCAAGTGCTGTTGAAGACGTAGGCGATACCATAATATCTTCTTCTATCTTCAGTGTGTTTTTGAATTGAGTACAGATTTTTTGGGAGATGATAGAAGAGGTCCTTAGAAGTATTTTTTGTCATATGAACATGGGGTCCCCGCAGCTCCGTTTACTAACAATACTGCATTGAACAATCAAATAAAACCGGGACGCAGTGTGCGTTGGTAGGCCTAAATTATTTTTAACAATTAACACAAGCAATCTACTGTATGAATATTACAGTAATTGTTCAAAATGACCGCCATTTGCTTCATAGCACAATTCGCAACGCCTTATGATGGATTGATGTACGCGTGGAAACAGTTGATTTGTACGGTCGCTGATGTCACCTGCTGCCGCGACAACACGAGCCGCCAATTCTTCTTCGGTATCTACGGGTTCGGAGTACACCATTGATTTTATGCTTCCCCATAAAAAAAAATCCATCGGTGTGAGATCTAGCGATCTCGGTGGCCAAGCAACTGGTCTGCCACGACCAATCCAACAAACAAGCACGTGCACCTTGAAATTTCTTTGCAAACAATTACTTTAAAAGTTATTAGAGTAGATTGCTTGTGTTAATTGTTAAAAATAAAAAAATCCGGCCTACCAATGCACACTGCGTCCCGGTGTCATATGATTGTTCAATGCAGAATTGTAAGTAAACAGAGCTGCGGGGTCCCCATGTTCATATGACAAAAAATACTTCTAAGGACCTCTTCTATCATCTTCCAAAAAATCTGTACTCAATTCAAAAACACCCTGTATATAAAGAAGGATGTTTGTTTTTGGGTATTGAATATAAATCTACAGTTTTATTCCGACCTTGATGAAATTTTGCATACATGAACTTCAAACCATGAGGAAGGTCACTGTCTACCTCAGATTTCAGAAAAATAATTATTATCGATAAAAAATCGATATTCATGGTTATGGCAGGGCATATTAATGAGAAATATCTCAAGACCAACAATGCATGACAAAGTTTGTACAACAATAGGTATCAAAAATGGTATCAACACGTCATTCACAAACACTCTACACGGACCAACAATATATATCTCATGACCAACAATGAAAGGAAAAGTTTGTGCAACATTAGGTATCAACAATGGTGTCAACACGCATTTCACACTACGCTCGGACCAGCAACAGATATCTCATGACCAACAATGCAAGTCAAAATTTGTGCAACAATAGGCCCGTCGTGTTCGCATCAACAATGGTATCAAAGCGCAATTCACCAATAACAATGGGCACAAATTGATGCAATGATAGGAAGTTCATTTCGAAGAATTATAACAATGAACATAAAATGATGATGGAATGACAGAACACTCGTTTACAAGAATTATAACAATGAACATAAAATGATGATGCAACAATAGGTATCAACAATGGTGTCAACACGCAATGCATCAACACTAGGCAGGGATCAACAATATGTATCTCATGACCACCAATGAAAGGCAAAATTTGTAACAATGCATAGAATTCCTGTTATTCAGGCTTTTCTTAGAAAAGATTGTTCTTAGTACTTAACAATTTTTTGAAAATATTTAAAAATGATTAGTAACTGGAGATAATGGAAAGTTAGCAGATTATTGAGAAAGAGCGGAAAGACGACAGAGGAACACTCCTTTAGCTCCGTGCGGTATTGAGCGAATGGTAAGCAGGTCAATAGAAGAACCGGTGATCGCTAGACTACAAAATGAGATGAATGGCCATGTTTTGATTCAAGTCATCGCGAGAAGAAAGGGAATTGCAACAACATCAAGTGTACGTCTGAAGTAAGATTACGTAAGAAATTATTTAGACTAGCAGTGGCATCCTTATCCATTGTGAGCCTTTAAAAAATTTATTTCAAATTTTTATTAAGAATTTTTACTGTATTAATTCTAAGCGTTTTCATGTGTGATATTTTTAAGATATTTCAAAATTTATTCCAGAAAAAAAGTCCGACCACGACGGGGTTATCACTTAGCACAGCAGGTCCAAACATTTCCTAAAAATATATTTTGACTATATTCTGTGGGAAAGTGTATATTTTTGAAACTGAAATACTGACAATGCGTTGACTGAACGTTCGTTTCCAAGAATTTTTGATAATGAGCATAAAGTGAAGTTGCAGTGACAGAACATTAATAAGGCAGCGTCTATTGATTAGGCATAGGAGTCATGCATATCTCCCTTGAGCTCCCTATCAAACGTCCAGACGACTGGCAAAAATGTTTAAGTCTGGAAAGGAATGAGAAAGATCGAATATTGGCCAGAGAAACTCTGCAACTAAAACAGAAAAAGCTATACGAGCGTTTGAAACACCTGAACAACGGCAACTTCGAATAGAGCAACAGGGTATAAGATCTTCTACGTCAAGGGCAAGAAATACTTGGGTCTAAATTATCTGGTGATGCTCCGCAGTGGTAAGACAAGTCAAGAAGAGTTTAGATGCTCCGGTATATCATCTGGACTACCTCTTTTTCGTATTTTTCGTAGAATGGATAGTCTCTTGGCTCTGTGTTGTATCGATTGAGTGATTATTTAACCAATTGGGAGTTATAATTTAATCTTTTGAAATCTGTGTCTTTATCTACAAGTGTAATTAACCCAAGCAACGCCGGGTACCTCTGCTAGTCTATCTATCTTTTTTATTCCAATATGGAATAAAATCCCTAGTGATACAAGACAAATCATTTTTTGCTGCGATAAAGAGAATGTTCAAACCATCAGAATCATATAAAATCTATATTATTTAATTGGACTTTGTTGATGCAAAAGGATGAATGTGAATAATTTTAAAACGTTTTACTCACTATGAGTGCATAATAAGTAATAAATATATAAATAAATAAATAAAATATAAAGAAGGATGTTTGTTTGTGGGTTTGTTTGTTTTTTATACAAATCTACAGTTTTATTCCGATCTTGATAAAATTTCGCATACATGATCTTCAAAGCATGAGGAAGATCACTGTCTACCTCAGATTTCGAAAAAATAATAATTATTGATAATAAAACAAGATTCATGGTTATGGCAGGGCATATTAATGAGGAATATCTCATGACCAACAATGCAAGGCAAAGTTTGTGCAACAATAAGTATCAACAATGGTATCAACACGCAATTGACAAACACTCTGCACGGACCAACAATATATATCTCATGACCAACAATGCAGGGCAAAGTTTGTGCAATATATAATTCAATGCATAGAATTCCTGTTATTCAGGCTTTTCTTAGAAAAGAGAATTAACAATTTCTTGAATTTCTTTAAAAATGATCAGTAACTGGAGATAATGAGTTAGCAGACTATTGAGAGAGAGTGAAAGACGATAGAGGAAGCACTCCTTTAGCTCCGTGCTGTATTGAGCAAATGATAAGCAAGTAAATAGAAGAATCGGCGACCGATAGACTACACAAAGTGATGAATGGCCAATTTTTGTTTCAAGACATCGAAAGATGAAAAGAAATTGCAACAACATCTAAGATTACGTGAGTAAAAAATTATTTAGACTGGAAGGCATCCTTGGAGAGATTCATCCATTGTGAGCTTTTAAAAAATTTTTTTTCGGTAAATCAAGTCCCGGTATATCACCTAGAATGGATTTTTTCAGTGAAGAGGTAAATTCCTGTCTTTCGGATTTTTCTTAGAGTGGATAGTCCCTTCGCTCTATATTGTAGTGATTGAGTTATTATTTAACCAATTTGGAGGTTTAATTTAGCTTTTTGAGGTTGTTCTGTTTACCTACAAGCGTAATTACCCCGGGCAACGCCGGGTCCTTTGCTAGTCTTTCTGATGATGTTTGTTTGTGTTTGTGGGTGTTTTTTTTTTTTAATACAAATCTACAGATTTTTTCCGATCTTGATAAAATTTCGCATACATGACCTTCAAATGATGAGGAAGGTCACTGTCTACCTCAGATTTCGAAAAAATAATAATTATTGATAAAAAATCGATATTCATGGTTATGGCAGGGCATATTAATGAGAAATATATCATGACCAACAATGCAAATAAAAGTTTATGCAACAATATGTATCAACAATGGTGTCAACGCACAATGCACCAACACTATGCAAGGATTAATAATATACGTCTCATGAGCAACAATGCAAGGCAAAATTTGTGCAATATAGAATTCAATGCAAAGAATTCCTGTTATTCAGGCTTTTCTTAGAAAAGAGAATTCTTAGTACTTAACAATTTCTTGAAAATCTTTAAAAATGATTAGTAACTGGAGATAATGAGTTAGCAGACTATTGAGAAAGAGTGAAAGACGATAGAGGAAGCACTCCTTTAGCTCCGTGGTGTATTGAGCAAATGGTAAGCAAGTAAATAGAAGAATTGGTGACCGCTAGACTACACAAAGTGATGAATGGCCAATTTTTGCTTCAAGACATCGAAAGAAGAAAGGAAATTGCAACAACATCAAGTGTAATTATCCCGGGCAACGCCGGGTCCTCTGCTAGTCTATCTATACACATATGAAGAAGGATGTTTGTGGGTTTGTTTGTGTGTATTGAATACAAATCTACAGTTTTATTCCGATCTTGATGAAATTTTGCATACTTGATCTTCAAACTATGAGGAAGGTCACTTTCTACCTCCGATTTCAGAAAAATAATAATTATCGATAAAAAATCGACATTCATGGTTACGGCAGGGCATATTAATGAGAAATATCTCATGACCAACAATGCAAGGCAAAGTTTGTGCAACAGTAGTTATCAACAATGGTGTCAACACGCAATTCACAAACACTCTGCACGGACCAACAATATATATCTCATGACCAACAATGCAAGCAAAGTTTGTTTAACAATAGGTATCAACAATGGTGTCAATACGCAATTCACACTACGCTCGGACCAGCAACAGATATCTCATGACCAACAATGCAAGGCAAAATTTGTGCAACAATAAGCCCGTCGTGTTCGCATCAACAATGGTATCAACGCGGAATTCACCAATAACAATGAGCACAAAATGATGATGCAATGATAAAGCAATCATTTCCAAGAATTATAACAATGAACATAAAATGATGATGCAATAAGGATAAGTTTCAATTTGTAACAATGCATAGAATTCCTGTTATTGAGGGTTTTCTTAGAAAAGAGAGTTCTTAGCACTTAACAATTTCTTGCAAATTATTAAAAATGGTCAGTAACTGGAGATAATGAAGAGTGAGTTAGCAGACTATTGAGAAAGAGTGAAAAATGACAGAGGAAGCACTCCTTTAGCTCCGTGCTGTATTGAGCAACATGGAAAGCAAGTAAATAGAAGAATCGGCGACCGTTAAACTACACAAAGTTATGAATGGCCAAGTTTTGCTTCGACAGAAGAGTTGAAATTGCAACAACATTAAGTGTACATCCATTGTGAGCCTTTAAAATTTTTTTTTCGAATTTAAATTGAGAATTTTCACTGTATTAATTCTAAGCATTTTCATGTGTTTATTTTTAAGATATTGCAAAATTTAATTTAATTTTTTGAGATTGTTCTGTTTACCTACAAGTGTAATTATCCCGGGCAACGCCGGGTACCTTTGCTAGTAAACGTATATAGGTGGAATGAATGCGATTCGGATGCAAGGATTTTGCGATGGAACGTAAGAGAATCGAGATCTCTGCGCTCCTTCGCGCGGGCCATAACAAATCTGATATCGCTATCCAGCTCAACATCAGCCGGATGACTGTTCAGAGTCGCAGAGAGGCAAGACCTCAAAGATCGCCCAAGTGCAGGCAGACCTCGCGCTATCAATCGTGTGTGTGTGTCAGAAAAGCCTTGGAACGTGACCCCCACTCTCAAAATGACACAGTTCGCAAAGAAAAACAAGATTTCTGTGGCCACGGTGTCCAGAGCCATTAAGGAAGAGTGTGGAAAGGGTTTAAGGCGCGTGGCAAAACCTTTTGTCATGTAATTTTTCGAATAAAAATGAAGTGAACGGCGAAGGGGGAGGGGGGTGCGGACTCGAGGTTTCAGAACGCGGTTTTCCTGGAACAAGAAATATTACTCGAGTTCGCGCTCACCCCTTCCATCGAGTGGTTTGGTCGGCGAGATAAACGAGAAGAGATTTTCTCATTACGACAGACGTGAGAAGGACTCTGGAACTGACGGAGATCGGAGGATAGAGTCGCAGCGGTTCAACTCCCACGGGATTGGCTCGGAAGGTTTGGCTTGGAGACGGAAAAATTTGACAGGGCACCGTCGTAAGCCAGACAAGTTCGTCGAGGGTCTTAACTGTATGGGAGAAGCAATTGGCGTAGTTACTAAGGCTTCTCAGCGAAAAGCGAATTATTCCTTGTTGCCTGTGGTTGCTGGAATTAATTCGTCGGACTGTTGCAATTTCCCTCTTTTGAATGTTTCACGGAGAAACATTACTACACTGACTAATATCTTATTTTCATATTTTTCCCTAATTGATAAATTTGGAATTTTCCAGCCCTCTTCGTAGTGTCTTCTTTGCCTTATGAATTCCTTGCTGGTGAATGAATTTTTCTAATGCTTGTCTGCTTTTCATCTAGATGCAACGGACGAGGCGCTGGGGACATCTTCAACGTGTCGTAAGAGCAGCTTCATCTAATCGAGATCTTTAGATTTCATCGCAGTTGGGTGCTCCGGAGTGTCTGCAGATATCTATATAGAAATGCTCAACAGTGATCCACTTATCTCTTTGTAATCAGGATTTGAGGCGTATGCGATTTGATGCCACGCTTCCCGCTGCCAAATGTTCTGCTAAGAATATTAATTTCTATTTGCCATTTAATTCCAATAATTTAATCTGCTGACAAGCTTTGTACTGTGGCATTAGTATGGTCATTTAATAAACTACATATTTGTTTATGCTCTATTGTTCACTACCTGTTTATTCCTACACGTGACACCTTTGCTGACGGATGGTATGCGAGAAAAAAGTCGGGAGCGCTGTCGGATGGTCGTCAACAAGCAGAACGACCGCATGATCAGCTTCGGCCAGGATATCTGAGGTCCGGTACGTGACTACAACCAAGCACCCGGCCTCAGTGATGATGCTCGGCGTCGTTGCGTCGAATGGCATGAAAATGCCGCCAATCTGGTACCCGACCGGTTACACGCTTATCGCAGCCGACTACAAGGACATCTTGATCAAGAACATTCTGCCATGGGTGAAAAAGGTGACGAGGAATGCGGTCTACCCCTTCCAACAGACAGTGCCCCTGAAAATCTCTGTCGGAGAGTGGTTGGGGTCGAACATGAACTTCTGGTCGAGGGATTTTTGGCCTCCTCAGTCACCCGATCTCAACCCACTTGACTACAGCGTGTGGGTGCATATAGAGAGCAAGGCTTGCAAAGATCCGTCACAGCAACGTCGACCAGCTGAAAGCATCTGTGAACCGCGTGTGGACCGCCATGAGAAAGACTACATCCGTAACGTTTGTCGGGCCTTTAGACCGCGCCTAGAGTGTGTGCTTGTGTTACATCGATTAATATGTATTGTGTACACACAGTATCAATTCTGACAATAAAAACCGGGTCTAACTGCATCACACATATAGTTATGTCATATTTGCGGTGGTCTTCATATGTGTAACAGAACTTTTGCAAAACCCGGTAATTTAGGGCTTATTATTGGCCGAAATACGATTAACAATGCCTTTTTATGATAATGTTACAATGTATGAATTTTCAGTGCACAGGCTTTCTTTCTAGATAATGTTGCTTAAACCCTGAATTATTATCTTCTAGCCACGGTATTAGTGAGGTTAAGCACCACGTAAACGCGAACGCGTGTGATGTTTGCAATCTGAAATGACCTAGCATGTGACAACGCTTGCGTTTCAAAACTCGAGGAGTTCGAGATTTTTACGTTTCAAAATTCGAGATATTGCGTCTGTGACGCGGATTTGGTGTCACATCCGGTAGTTGAAAAGTAGAAGGAGACAACTGAAAATCGTCTCACTTTCCTTACTGATTCCTCACTTTCATAAAAAGGCATTGTTATTCGTGTTTCTACAAATAATAAGCCCTAAAATATGACTTCTTATGATCATGTAACAATGTATGACGTTTCAGTATGCAGGCTTTCTTCCTAGGAGGTGTTTGTTTGTAGAAGTTGGCGTTTCAAACTCGAGCAAAACTTTGAGGTTTTCGATGACGTTGTGGTAGATTTTTTGAGATGGCCTCGAATTCTGAAACACTGCTAGCGTATGTTCACGTTAACGTGTAGACTCAATGCCATCTTAAAACAAAACCTGCTGACAAGCGTCATCAAATCTGGGCCAACAATCCAGAAACTTTCATGGCATATGCAACAAACAAAAAAAACATCTGATATGTTTTTATTTTTTTATACTATTTATTATTTTATATAGTTATTCTTCATAGGATGATTAATTAGAGTAATAGAGGAATTTGTTGAAGACTACATTATTTTTTTTGTCTTTTTGAAATCTTTCTTTAGCATATAAATAATTAAATATAAACTACAGATGACTTCCAAACATGATGTAATAATTAATCTATCGAAAAATAGAACGAAAGATTCTGCGACCTGGATAGAAAAGTTATTACTTTCTTTAGCCTACCTAATTATATTGCTATGCTTTTACTGAAATTTTACGGGAGTTTGAATCGTTTTCTTGGCCTACGTTAATTTGTATTTTTAGTTTGTTTAGTTCTTTTTGTAAATTTTTTGCTAACATTGGTAATTTTTTTCCCGTTATATATTACGCCCCCAGAACCTCTTTTGTCGGTAGTTGACCATACTGGCCCTGGAGGGCGCTATTGTATTTTTTCCTAACCAATTTATAAATAAATAAATAAATAAATAAATAAAATAAAATAAAATAAATAAATAAATAATGGTCAATGACCTTTATTCAAAATAGAATGATATTTTATCAGTCACGAATAAATCTAAACGATTGTTTTTATTAAATAATTTCATCTTCATTTAAAGAATCGCTCCTGTAAAATTTTCCATGAAGCTCCTTAATAATACGTAAATATTTAAAATGACAGTCGTGAGTTCTATGGAATATTTGCATCTTGTCAAAATTACATTCAATCTATTCAGAATTTATCTATGTACGTTTACGGACAGCTTATACTGTATTTAACAAAATTTTTAGAATTTTTAAGAAAAACATCTCACTGTTAATATTGTTCATGTTATTTTTTTAATTACAATATTCGAATTCAAATAGGACTGATCCTTCAGAGACAGAAATCTTGATAAACAAGACTCTCCTATTACGTATGACAACATTTGATGGCAAAAAAAAGACCAAGTTTTTAATCCATGGACAAAACGACAATGGATACGGGAAACAGATTCAAACATTGAAAACAAAACTTCTTCAATATGTAAGTA
>JAHWFO010005228.1:0-14434 GCA_023313115.1 Rhysida immarginata | reverse complement strand
CTATGTGTTTCTCCCAGCCGAATTGCCCCATCCCTTTCCAGGGTATTTAGATTTTGAACTCAATTTTATGCTGATGATTACCGAGTTCCAAATGAATTGAGTTGGATTATTTATCTGCGTCGGGCTCATCAGCAAGTTGTGCTTGTCACAGTAGGGCAAGAATTTCGACCCCAATCCATGGATTGGAGAAAATCTGACCCCAAAGTTCCTGCAGAAAAACTCGAACAACTCAGGAAATAAGTCACTGGCCATCTTGAAACTATCTATGATGAAAATCTGACGCAGCTTCTGTCAGGCGGACACAAATGAATTTTACTCAATGAATATTATGAACGTAAAAGCAACATTTGTAAGAAATATTGTCAACCCTGGATTATCTTTGATGCTCTTTTTTTAAAGTGTACCAGAAGTTCTCAAGCCTGTTTCGCAATTAAATCGCCCGCATTAGCCCCAGCGGATCACCAAGGAAGCGTATATTAGTGCCGCCGCTTGCGAAGCGACAATTTAACAATTTTCCGTTTCAATTTCACAATTAAATCCGCGACCGCATTAACTGTCTTCTAATTGGTTCATTCCCACACGAGATCGACGTCACACGAAATGGTGTCTCACAGCGACCTTCATCGCATTCATAGCCGAAGGCTGTTTTTGACAGCAATATTTTTTATATTACGTTCCCAAAAGCTAATTTCACATGGACAGTCTGTTCGCCCAATATGGCAACAAAGATGCTGAACCTAACGTTTCCTGTTTGATTGAAGTAGTTGTGGATCCGCTTGAATTGAAAATCCGCCCGCAGCGCAGTTGCGGAATTCGCTAAATTTCAGAACCAGTTTGAATTGAAAATTCCGCTCGCAAAGCAGTTGCAGAGAGAAATGCGGGCGAATTCCGCTAATTGCGAAACGGAATCCGTGCGGAAAATCTTCGTCATGCGTTGTGGGCTTCGCAACCGCTTGTTTTCCGCCCGCAAACAGTAATTGTGAAACAGCGATCTTTATCGCATTCATACCGAAGGCTGTTTTTGACAGCAATATTTTCTAAATTACGTTCCCAAAAGCCAATTTCACATGGATAGTGTGTTCGCCCAATATGGTAACAAAGACGCGCCGAACATTGATCTTGCGATGACGCTAAGATGTCGGTATCAAAGTAATTTCTTTGACAGGAGGCCATGGTCTGTTAAAAGAAACTAGGAAACAAGATTAACGGGGAGGGGGAACGGGAGGTAAAAGCAAATGGTATAAGGAAGGGTTGAGGCGAATGGCGGGAAACAACACAAAAAATAATCATAAGTTAGTAACGAACAGAAAATAAAGGAACGTCAACCTTACTTGACGGCAAATACTCACAGAAAATATTGGAATAAGCATTGAATCACCGTTGACAAAACAAATAAAACGGATGAATGTAGAGTACATTAGCCATAGGCATAGCTAACAAAGAATAATTCTGATGAACAAAACCCAATGGAAAAATAAATTAAGACATAAGGCTAACACATTAAAATCCATTTTTTTGGCCAAGAATAAAACAACAAATAAATGAACTACGTAAAGTGGTAATTTAGCGGCAGCGGATAGGCAGCGACGAAATAACACTGTTGGCGGAGGCATCGCCGGAGCGAATGTAACCAACAGTCAGCGTTCAGGCAGTAAAGGCGATCTCCGAATCACAAATGAAAGCAGTTACGGGAACGATAGTTCAGGTGAGATGCATTGTCTTTCACATTAAAACCGAAGGTCGGTACTGGAAAAGCACGTAGAAATCTAACGCCCATAGCGAGCAGACGAACGTATAGAGAATGCATCAACGAGGTGAGCGGGAACGGGAACCTACTTCTAGGTCGATGTGGTTATGTCGCTGCCATTCAAAAAAAGTGACTCACCAAGCTGAATATCCGAAACAGCAAACGAATGATTTTTATTTTTATTTTTATGTTTTTTTTCCTCGTGAAAACAAAACTTTAATATTTAAATTAAACAGTCCCGAGTGCTTCTACGCAGCTCGAGAAAATTAAAGCTTCTAGACAACAAATAAACCTGTGTAAAACAATGATTGTAATAAACGATGACTAGAAGAAAAGATTAAACATCGGATAATTCTAGCCAACTATTGTTAAAAGAAATTTCTTAACTTTAATATTATATTTTATCGCAAAAGAAATCAAATAGAATAATGTTTAGCAACAACTTAATAAAAAATAATTGTAAATTAAGCTGCTCCAGGCGAAAATATCATGTTCTTAATGAAACAGGACGTCTCTCAATCATGCAGCACCGTGAAAAATAAATACCCTTAAAGTTCACCATTAAAAGGAAAACAAGGCACGAATAAATATAATATCTGACACCGAAAAGATCAAAACCAGAGAGCAAACATTACATAAAATCTAATTTTAGTCAGGCCTGACTGTGATAGCGAAAATAGTGGGCTAATACGACCCTTGCATATTTTGGCTTCCTAGGTATGCTCTCTTATAGTGTTGCCTCCAACACAATAATGCTTACAGAAAGCGTTATGTAACCCCTTTAATTATGGAGGGGAGGGGTACGGTAACCTCCTTTATCAACCAAGAGTGCTGTACGAAAGGGAGACTCCAGAGGCGACGCCGCCTTCCAACCGGAGCACACCTGCTGTCCATACGAAAGGGGGAAACATAACTAAAGATGCCGTCAACCTAAACAAGCTCACCATTAACAGGTGGGTTTAAGACGCCCAGGAAAAGGGGAACAGACGAGCAGAAGAAGTGGTTATTCGGCACAACGGAGCTGCAGCGTAAGAGAATTGGGTTATGTGGCAAAAAAAATCGTTTTGGTGTTTCTTGCTTGCTAAGTATGTACAGGGTGTTGCAGATAACTACAGGGAAGCCTACCCGCTCGATTGCAAGGGCCGGCTCGACATCAAATGGTAATTGGGTAATTTTATCAAAAACATGACAGTTTCGACGTTCACTCCCCCTCCCCGACTGTGGAAACTGCTGGCTGCTACAGGCCACCTTCATCTCCCCCCATTCTGCCAATCGACCGAGCCGGCCCGTGCAATCGAGCGGGTAGGCTTCCTGTTATACTGCCCTGTAGTTATCTGCAACACCCTGTATATAGATAACACATCATTCGCATAACTACAACACTACATGATCAAAGGAGTTGGGACACCACTGTGAACACCTGGGGTGTTTCTCCTGGACTGAACTGGGCTCGCTCATCAAGGTGGACGGAAACCTCAATGTTGACGGCTATAGGACCATTCTGGATAATGGGGCACTTCCAGCGCTGTGGGATCACTTCGGTGACGGGCCGTTCCTCTTCCAGCACGACAATGCGCCTTGCCACAAAGCAAGATCCATATCCGACTGGTTTGACGAGATGCGGGTTGAAGAACTGGATTGGTCCGCCCAGAGTCCTGATCTCAACCCCATCGAACATCTTTGGAACGAATTGGAACGACGTGTGAGATCCAGGATGGTTAGCCCTTTAACCCTACATCTGTCCAGGAACTGACCACGACTCTCCTCGAGGAATGGAGGTCAATACCTGTGGACACATACAGTAAACTTGTATGTCATGTAGGGTGGAGGCAGTGATAGCAGCTCGGGGTGGTCCTACACGCTACTGATTGAAGCTTTTTGCGAATTTACGGTAGAGCAACAGGTGTCCCAACTCCTTTGATCATGTAGTGTAACCGAATTACGTCTCGCTAGACTACCGTTAATTATAGGGTCTTGATTATTATTAGAGTTTATCATTTTTTACTATGTATCAAAATAATAATTGACAACATTGAGCAAAAATATCAAACAATTATATAAACAAAGTATATATTTACAGGAGGATTGTAACGTCATAATTGTGGATTGGAAAGGTGGAATTAGTCCTATATATATATTCACAGTTGCTAATGCAAGAGTTGTAGCGGTTCAATTAGCTCAAATGATAGAGTTTTTGAACAGAGAAACCAACCAAACCTATTCAGAAATGCATGCCATTGGAGACGACATAGGAGCTCATATTGCAGGATACGCTGGAAAGAGAATAAAAACTCTCGGAAGAATAACCGGTATTAAATAAATTTCCTTTTAATTTAAAATGTTACAATATTAAAAATCATATTTATACATATTATGCAATTTTCTTCTGAATTATTTTTGAAATTTATTTCAGGGTTGGATCCTTCGGGTTTGATTTTTAATGAAGCTGAAGCAGCTATCCGACTTGATCGCACCGACGCCTCTTTCGTGGATGTCATTCATACGGATGCAATATACAATTGGATGATAGGTTCTGGAATGAGCAAGGCTGTTGGTCATGTAGATTTCTATCCAAACGGTGGCAAGAATCAGCCTGGATGTAAAGGATTATGGAGTGCAATAAAACAAAACGCCTGGGATATAGTTCACCTTAAATTTCGTTTTTGTAAACTATTTCTTCTAAATGTTCTAAAACAAAAAATAAATAAATAAATAAGTAAAATAGTAAATTCTAATCAAACCATAAATTATAAAATGCACACATTCCAATTAAAAATAGCGTATAATAATACTTAATCTAATTCAATAATGTTATACAAAAAATATTTTAATAGAGATTATTTTATATTATTTAGTATCGTTATTATATTTAAAATATAAAATTATTTTTATTTTTAACCATTATTTTTTACCAGTATGTTTAGATCGGGACTGGAAGCAATGCAGCCATAGAAGAGCCCTAGACCTATTCACCGAATCCATTTCAACAATTTGTCCATTTGTAGCGTTTCATTCTCAGAGCTGGGAAAACTTCCAGACAGGGCAATATCAAGCAATATATCAAGTTCAATATAATAGAATAGGATACCATAGTGATGAGTTCAAAGGAAGGGGAAAAATGTTCCTGGTCACGAGGCAGAAATATCCTTATTGCCGTAAGATTTAATGCAGTTTGATTTACATGTACAAGATATTGCAGATAACTACAGGGCAGCATAACGGGAAGCCTCCCCGGCTCCACATCAAATGATAATTGGGTAATTTTATTTTGTTAAACTTGTTTGTTTGGCAAAGGGCATGACCATTGAGCCAAGGAGGGGTGCGCCTCCATTCTGCCAATCGACCCAGCCGGCCCCTGCAATCGAGCTGGTAGGTTTCCCGTTATACTGCCCTGTAGTTATCTGCAACACCCTGTATAGGGTGTGCACAAATGATTGCCCCAGTGTCATGATTTTATTTTAGGTTTATTATTTATCATATCATCACGAAACTTTGCAAACACATAAAGCAACTCGTCGTCGAGTATTTTTTGAAAAATGTCCGGTAGATCTATGTTTCCGTTTGCGGCTGAAAGAGGGCTACAGCTGCAAAATTGATGAAGTGGTCGTGTCGGAAATGATGATCAAGAAAGCTGCCATGGCCTCCACGCTCTGTGACTTATCTTTTTGGGGGTATTTGATGGACTTAGTGTTTTTGCTGCTATTACCGGCTGATCTGCCATTACCTGCCTCGTATCACCGATTTTTTGCTCAAATTGGCAGACAAATGCTTCATTGAATACTGATTATACACTATGTACTTGTAAAGTTTCGTGATGATATGTTAAATATTACACCTACAATAAATTCATTAGAACGGCGTAATCATTTGATACATCCTGTATAACACAAATGAAAATTAGTGTATGTTGGGGGCAGATAGAAGCGTTTTCGGAATCGCCACTACCTAGCAGCTCTATGGCAACATTTTCATACGAATCGACCTTAAATATCAAAATCGATCTGTCAAACAGTCTTCAACTGAAAGAAATGAAAGAGATGAAGCAACTGATAATTATAAAAAAGACGAAATTCCAGCGATTATTAAAGTAGCTTCATTTCGAGGGGAAAACCGCAACGAAATTAAAATCTAGGATAAATGCTCTTCTTGGGAATTCATGTATGAATATTTGGATTTCGGTAATCAAACATTCAAGACGACGTCGAAGAACGGCTACCAATTCAGAACTTTAAAAATTCCATGGAAAGGATTTTTGCAGATCGTTTATTAAATGTGCGTGAAGTTGAGGAAGCCGTGAGAATGTTTTATGACGAGTAGTTCATATTTTATTCAAACAGGGAGAACTAAAATGATAGAAACAAATTTCAGGGGATAATTCCTCACAAGTAAAAAACCGTTCAAATTCACGTATGTCCGGAAATCCATAGTTTACATGAACATGGCAATAATTGTATGCCAAAATAACACTATACACAGCGTTGTTTTTTTTTTTTTTTTTCAGAGTTAATTTTGAGCGATCTGGAATTCCTGCAGAGCTTTGCCTGTGTTTCTTGAGGATATGCCGTGGGCAGCCATAGAAGAGCCCTAGACCTATTCACCGATTCCATTTCAACAATTTGTCCATTTGTAGCGTCCCATTCTGAGCGGGAACACTTCTAGACAGGGCAGTATCAAGCAGTATATCAAGTTCAATATAATAGAATAGGATTCCATAGTGATGAGTTCAAAGGAAGGGGGAAATGTTCCTTGTCACGAGTACGAAATATCCTTATTGCCATAAGATTTAATGCACTTAGGTCATGCGGCTGTTCCATGATGGAGCGTCAGTGTTATGTCATCAGATTGCATTAAATCAGAAAGGCCAATCTGATGGCATGACACGTGGACACGGAGGAAAAAGAAGCCATCGCAAACGAAGGCTAGGCGAGGAACATAGGCGAAGCGAAGGGCGAACCCGTCACCCCTCAGTAGAAATGGAGCTGTCTCGAGCAGCGCGAGGAATAATATAACGGTGGAAATGCATGAGCAATGAGACGATTACAGTGGACTATAAAACGAGAACCAAGCTAGGGAATTTTAGAAAACGTTTAGTTTTGACAGAGAAAAAAGGGGAACGGATCAATGCAGCCAAGGTTTTTCATCTAAAACAAGTGTGACATATATTTGTGTTAAAGAACTTTAAGAAAAAAAAATTATTTCATCAAGTGGAGAACCAACATACTAGTGACTTTGTTGAGTGACTCCAGGGGGAGGTTGCACCCCTCACCCATCGAACTTTGAATTTTTTTTTCTTTCTGGGCAAAACCATGGAACGAATAACCCCGTCTGCGAGTTATAGAAAACGATTTATGAAAAGACCAGCATTCCTCCAGTGCTTGCATCAGAGAAACCGGCGAATCAAGTGCTATAACGTTTGTTGTCAACGCAATGGCGAATGTTCTGCCGACAGAGGACCATCGCCTAGCGCATCGTGGATGTGGAAAGCGTAAGAGTGGGCACCATCACTGTCCACTTATACCACGTGGGCCGTGGCCACCTCACAGTGCACTTCAGGGGAATTTCACCGCTGCTCTCCACGACGTATGTTCGAAGAGTTTGGAGAGGTGCTTGGTGTCTTCCAACTTGACTCCAGACCAGTGACGTATTGTTCAATATGCGTCTGGAGAAAGATATTACAGATTCCCCTACACTACTTGGAGAGCGTGTCTTTGTGTCATGCAAGGGAATGAGGCTATGTTGTTGGTATTGCAAAAAGCCTTCTCATGTCAGGAGGGATTGTTCCCTCCTGAAGAAGTGCGAATCCTGCTCCCGAATCGTGGGCAAACACCACGGTGCCCTGAGAAGGCCTGGAGCTCGCCAGCAGCAGCCACGACACTGCCTCAGAAACAGCCAGAGATGACACCAGTGCTGCATCCAGATGACCCAAGAGCTTCATCCCTGCCTGTGTCTTCGCCCAGTTGGAACGAGGGGATCTGACATCCCTGCCTCCTCTTCAACCAGGGGATCCGCAGGAGTTTTTACCACCATTACCGCCTCCTCCAATGGTTGAGGAAAGTATCCCCCCCCCCTCAGCCATCAGTTGATACTGTCCTATAGTTGCTCTGCTGAAAAAGAGGTCCTAGTACCGCCAGGTTGCAATTCGTCAATAGTGAATGAGTAATTTCCTGCAGTTCCTCCATCGGCTTCTCCGTCATCGCAGCCTGTTGGGATTGTTGATCCTCCTCCATCCAGTTTAATTTCATCTTTGGCTCCAGCGGTGAAAGATATTTCTGCATCTATGGCACAAGGTGGGCCCCAGTCGGCCAGAAGCCCATGGGAAAAGAAGCTTCGGCGACATGATAGCAGAAGCGATGAGCTGCCCTCTTCTTCCAATAGAGACAGCAGTTCAAGCCAGCACTGAGGTTCTTCTCATCGGACTCGATTGCCTACCCGAAGAGCCTCCACGCCACACTCTACCGGAATGGGACGTTTCGGCGCGAAATTGATTCGGCGCTGGACGTTTCGGCGCCGGTTCAAAATACGCAGTTTTGAAATAGTTCCATAGACAGATACGGGAACTTTTCTTCCATTTCTTCATCTGTTTTGACGACCAACATCCAGTTAAGTAAATTTTGAAGTTCTGGTGGCAATGCATTCGCTAGAGCATCCGCATATTCGTCGATCTTATTCAAAGGCACAAAGGCTAGGGCAATAATCATTTTAGCTTTTAACACCATTTTTGGATCAGTACATATTACTGAAACCCAACCTAGCTACATGTTTTCGCATATTTTGGGCTAAATGAAAGAAACATCCTCTTATTTGAACATCGGGGAATACGTCCCTCAAAGCACTATGCGCAGCTTGTTCAAAATAACAGCTGATTGAAATGGGCCTCAATGCGGGTTTCTTTTCTTTTGGTAACACGAACATTCTCTTGTATGTCGCGCGTTGCTTATTGGGCAAGAGAGCATAGAAACCATTTCAAAACTGAAGGTTTTGAACTGGCTCCGAAACGGCCGCCGCCGAATCAGTCTCACGCCGAAGCGTACTTGACCCTCTGCAACTTCAAGGCAGCAGTCTCGTCTGGATACGGGACAGCCCTAGCATGAAGATCATCTTTCTGAACGTGCGCTTCCTTGGTTCCTCGTTTAAGCAATTGGTGATATCAATGTTTATCGTTCTGTATAAGCCGGATAATTTCTAACTACAAGAAGTTAAGCTGGCCTCTTCTCAATGGTGCCATGAACTTCCTGGCCTGCGCAGCCAGTATCCCGACGGACAATTCTTTATCAATTCCTCATCGCCATTCGGTCAGGGTGGTTACTACAATCGTTTTTGACCAAGTAAACAATTGCATGTATGACTGCGACTGCAAAATGATATCGTTAGATATCTTAATATCTGCATAAACTTCTGATTGCTTAACGTGCATGCTCCGTGTACGCCAGCAGAGAAACAGATATTTTTGGCGACATTGACTGATTTTTGTGTTGTTCATTGCCTGTACTGGTTGCTGGCGACTTTAACTGTCATCCGGACGATAATAACATTTTTTCGTCTGGACTTGTGCATCGTTTATGTCAGCAAAATGCACTTTTCGATCTTTGGACAAATTCTTCATGAAGGAATTCATCTGGGTCCACATTCCATCAGGGGCCCACTGTATCATCTCGCGTAGATTTTTTTCTAGTCGATACTGCTTTTGCTGATTCACTTGGTTCGATGGAGGTGATTCCGTGTTCATTCTTTGACCACAGTGCCATCAAGTGGTCATCTCCAGGAGATTCTGAATGCCAATCTAATTACAAAAACTTGTGCATGAACGTTTCTCTGCTTTACGACGAGGAATATAGAGGGAGGTTCACTCGGTTTATGAAAAAACATCTTAACAATTTGCCTCTTACACTAGTTTCGTGGCTTGCTTTCAAAATTCAGATCAAGCGCTTTTTCAGGAAGATTGGTATAAATGCGGCCAGGCGACGTCGCCGTTCTCTCCTTGTGCTTCAAAATAATGTATCTTAAGACTCCTCCAATGCTCCACCCCTAAAAAGAAGTTTGCTACAGACATCCGTCAAATAAAGAGTGAGATCAACCCCCTTATGGTTCGCAATGCTACAAGTGCGGCGCTCAGATTAAAATAACCTGGGCAGCATACGTCCGCAAGATGTCATAGGCAGTTTTGCAGAGGAGAGGCGGCGAGCTAATAACAAGAGATGCGAACACCTGGTGGTGGAAAGTGGAGAAGTGACAGATGATTCTGACATCCTTTCACCTTTCATTCCCACTTTTCTTCATTCTTCAATAATCCAGTTTTCCCATCGGATGCCACAAAGTAGTAGATAGAGACTGTGAAATATTTTGCTGAGGGTGCAGATGGCTTTATTACACGTCCGTTCACCGAAGACGAAGTTAAGAAGTTTCTGATGGCGGATGGTCGTAATCAGTCCATTTCTTGTATGGACGACTTTCCGTACTCATTTTACATCGCAGCGTGTAAAACTTCTTGGGCCTTTCCTGGTACAAGTGTTTAATTCAATTCTTAGTGATCCTTCCTCCATTTCGCCCGAATTTACTGTAGGCAAGATCGTTTTGCTCCCTAAAGCTCCAAATCCAAAACTCGTGACCCAGTGGAGACCGATAACCTTGCTCAATACGGACTATAAGGTCTTCACTGGGGTGTTCCAGCACCATGTTAAGCTTGTTGCCAACGAGTTTTTTGATCCGGGGATATCCTGCTCAATCCCGTCGCGCAGGATGTTGGACAATATGTTAACCATCAAATGCGTCTTGGAGGAAGCTCGCACTCGTTAATAAACTCTTGCCATTTTAAACCTTAACAAGGAAAAGGCTTTTGATAAAGAGAATCACGACTTTCCATTCCAAGTGTTGCACTATTTTCGTCTTCGTCCTTTGCTACAATTATCTCAGCGCTGTATCACATGCGTGGCGATCAATGTTTCTATTTCGTACTTTCTAAAGGAATCCGGCAGATGTGTCCATTGTCTCCCCTTTTGTACATCTTCTGCTTAAAACCATTGCTACAATATCTGAATTGCCACCCGAAGGTCCGGGAATATGATTTGCCAGTTGCTTCGATCAACATCAGAACGCTGGCTTAGACTGACTATGTGGTGCTTTTTGGGTCAGATGCATATTCCCTGGGCGTCTACAAAGAGACCTTCGACTGTTTCACTGCCTCGACGGCAAGTACCATAAATCTTGCCAAGTCTAAGGGCATTGCGATTGAGAAATGGACTGTCGACTATCTTCAAACCTTCCCATTATCATCGTGTGGTCAAATCACAGTGATGGGATATGTGTTTTCCTTTCTATCAGACATGGACTATCTTCATTGGCAACAGATAGTGGCTAAGAGTACTGCTTGCCTTGACAAAAGCTTTCATTTTCCAACATCGACGTATGTCAAGGTGAGGTTTGTTAAAGCCAATATCTTGCCGCTTTTATCTGCGTAGTAAAATTTTGAGATCCATTCACGGAATTACGGATGAATTTCGGCGTCCTGATACGGTCCGAGCCCCGACAATGTTTCCTCTGTAAAACTGTTGGCACATCACCACTGGCAGCGTCAGTTCTCCCCGAACTTTGAACACAAACGAACGGGCGATTTTCAGGAATGCAGCAATCTCGGAGTCGGAGTGTCCTGCATCCAAGGAGACGAAGACAGCAAGTCGCTTCATTTGCTGGGTTATCTTTAGATCCGCCATGTTTATCTGCCTCGTTTCGAAATTGTTAAATAGTATGACGTATTGGCTATTACGTCATACTCACGTTTTCTCAAGTACCTGCCGCGCACCCTGTATAATGATTTGTTTGTTTTCTTTCTTTTTTGATCTTTCTACAAGATCCGTATGAAAAACGCAAAGGCGCCTGAATCTCAAGTGATGGTTTGGAAATGTTTAAGAAAACTCCAACAAATTTTCAAGACATTCGTGACCATGAATGATACCTGCCTTCATCATTAAACACGAAAAGCAAAAGAGGTCATCAAAACCGTCAACTAGATACAGGCCAGACAAAAACAAAGGCCAGCCAATCGGCCGGAAAGATGATGGCATAAGCTTTTTTTTTTACTTGAAAATAAGCAGAAATTTAAAGAATAACTCAAGAATGGTCAATGAGGGTTTTATCCTATGCCACATATCAGATGTTTGCTAAGGATTAGCTTGAAAAAGGAAAACTGACCATTATTACACAACACTTTCGGACAAGATGAAATAGGATATTCAGGAAAATCAACCGAAAATGGTCAAGAAAATGATAGCGTTTCACTGTGACACGGCACCTGCTCATTCAGATATAAATTGAGGGAACTCCTGCCATATTCATCATATTCGCCTTCCTCGGACTTCCATCTTTTCCTAAAATTCAAAATATTTCTCCCTGGAAAGAGATTGAGATCGAGTGAAGAAATCATCGAGGTTGAAAAACGGTAACCGTTTAACTGTTATTTTGAGAACCTCGAGGGGGAAAATGTAGAAAATTAAAATAGAACTTGAACCAGATTTTTTATTGGGTTTCCGAAATTTTTTCAATCCAGTCTCGTATACAGGGTGTCTCAGATTTCACTGTACAAACTTCTAGGGGAGTTAGTATGGGTGATTCTAAGCAAAAAAGTTCCTATGAACATGGGTCCGAATTTGAACGATAACTGACAAGGGTCATTACGACCTCGGAATTTTAGTTTAATACGAGACTTCGTGTAGTTGTAATGTACCTTTAGGATGTTAATATACTGGAAAGTTTTCCTCCATACATAAGGGAAAGTTTTCCTCTTTTATTGTAAGTGATCCGATAGCACAGACGGCAGCGTGGTTACTACTCACAAGTCAAATTATTAGTGTGAGGTGGCGGATTCGAATCCCAGTTGTACCAATTTTATTTTCTTTACCCATATATTTATTCAATATATTATATTTACAAATTTATTTGTGACAACCAACTTTTTCACAAAATTTTCCTTTTCTCAAAATTATTATACTTATTTTTATTGTTACAAGTGTCTACGGAGTAATAAAGTATTTTCTGCAAAATATTTTGTATAGAATCAACATTTTAAAAGCAATAATTATTTTATTTTATTTTTTATTTTATTAAAAAAAATTATTTCGAGGCTATCCGACATAGTTATTATATAGTGCACAAGGTAGGCAGAGCGCAGAGAGGCACGTGAGAAGAGGTTTGGAATGTTCTAGAATCTAGATCTTTCTCGCGCCACTGGCTCTCGTCAGGTATGAGCGGAGGTTTGCCAAGCCGTTACAAAAAAAAAGCCGTTTTTAATTGTGAAACAATAATAGTTTTTTTTAAAATCATAAAACAGTTAATAAAAACGTTTTTCCGTGAAAATGGAGAGCGGAGAATTTGCTGGCTCTTCGGGGATTGAAGAGAAAATTGACGAATATATGAACAGCAAAGTTTCGAAATTGTGATTGAAGGATGCAGTAGTATATTTTGAAAAACTGCTCCATGAAAATAATATGATTGCATCAGAATCGTCAACTATAATTTCTCACGAAGCTATGATGATGGGACAGCAACTCTATGAACTTACACTAGAAATGCTGGATGAAAAAATATTTGTAGATGAAGAGGCATTGATTCATGTGAATGAAGATTGTGAACCAGTATCTTGTCAAGAAATTGAAGATCTTTCATCGGACGATTATGAACCAGAAAAGAAAAAGAGCAGAGAAATAGAGTACGTTCGTTTGAACTATAAAATAAAAGTTATTAATATTGCCAAAGCACATCCTACGTGGACCTTGCAAAGTTTGAAAAAGAAAGGATGTCGACGTTTGAAAAAAGATGGAATATTTATCCCAGTGGGAAAAAGAAGTAAAAAAAAGGCGGAAATATGTTTGATAAATATTCAATTATTGATTCCTGGACTTATGACCGTTTTGTTGAAGATAGAAAAAAGTTGGTTGTCACAAATAAATTTGTAAATATAATATACTAGAAGAGGTACCCGGCGTTGCCCGGGATAATTACACTTGGATGTAAACAGAACAATCTCAAAAAATTAAATTAAATTTTGCAATATCTTAAAAATAAACACATGAAAATGCTTAGAATTAATACAGTAAAAATTCTTAATGAAAATTTCGAAAAAAATCTTTTTAAAGGCTCACAATGGTGCTGGACCTCTCCAAGGATGCCACTGCTAGTCTAAATAATTTCTTACTCACGTAATCTTACCTCAGATGTATACTTAGTGTTGTTGCAATTTCCACTCTTTTCTCGATGTGTTGAAGCAAAACTTGGCCATTCATCACTTTGTGCAGTCTAGCAGTCGCCGATTCTTCTATTTACTTGCTTACCATTTGCTCAATACATCACGGAGCTAAAGGAGTGCTTCCTCTGTCGTCTTTCCACTCTTTCTCAATAGTCTGCTAGCTCTCCATTATCTCCAGTTACTGAGCATTTTTAAAGATTTTCAAGAAATTGTTAAGTACTAAGAACTCTCTTTTCTAAGAAAAGCCTGAATAACAGGAATTCTATGCATTGTTATAACATCATCATCATTTTATGTTCATTGTTATAATTCTTGGAAAGATTGCTTTAACATTACATCATCATTTTGAGCTCATTGTTATTGGTGAATTGCGTGTTGAAACCATTGTTGATACCTATTGTTGCACAAACTTTTATTTGCATTGTTGGTCATGAGATATATATTGTTGGTCC
>JAHWFO010005227.1:0-33641 GCA_023313115.1 Rhysida immarginata | reverse complement strand
CCTACACCTGATTACTATCCATTAAGCAAAAAAGTCTTTGACACGATTGAAATCGCAGTGCATTCAGATCACGGGGATCTGTTAGCGTTTTTAGCTGGCAAAACGGTTGTAAAATTACATTTCCGTCAGAAGCAGTTGTAGAGCTCAGACGCTTCTGTCTTTCTCTCTCTCTCCTTCAAAATGCATGTTCCATATCATCCGAGCCAAGAGGCTATTTTACGTTATTATTTAAGTCAGAAAGGCCGAGGGATACCTGTATTCAAAGGGACAGCGTTTCAACGTGGTAGTGGGTTAGGATCTGTATTCACAAATCTTTTCCGGCTTGCGACGCCATTACTAAAGACAGCTGGTAAAATTCTTGGTAAGCACGCTCTAAAAGGTGGTGCTTCGGTCTTAAATGATGTAATGCAGGGTCAAAATCTCAAACATTCGTTAGCATCACGCATGAGAGCAGCAGGTGGCAGCGCTTTACAGGAAATGGGTTCCAGGATTCAGAAAGGTAGAGGTAGATGTCGGGTTAAAAGACGACATTCTTCAATTGCTGCTCATTCATCAGGCAAAAGACCGAGAGTTCACAGTCTGGACGCATTCCTGCTGAGCAAAAACAGTAGAAGACAGAAAACATTTCGCTCAGCAAAGTTAAAAAAGTCAAGGAGGCGAAAGAAGAGAAATAGAAAGAAGTCAAAGAGAACTTTGCACATACGTCCTTTATCATCTGTCTTCGTCTAAAAAAAGCATTACCATGGCGTCTCTGATACACGAGCATAGCTCAGAATGCGTAAACAGTGACTTGGATATTTTCTCGATTCCCCATACGAGTGGTCAACAAGAGAGGCGGCACGTGGTAGGTTACCAACCGACCGCCATCATAAACCAAGACGGACCTATCGAATTCTTTGTTCCCGGTTTAACGGACTTTTACATCGATCTAGATCAAACTACACTCAATTTAGAAGTCGTAATCACTAAAGGAGATGCACCTATTCCACCTGGTGATAAAACGGGTCCAGTGAATCTTATCCTTCACTCATTATTCTCACAAATCGATTGTTATCTAGGGGATACACTCGTTAGTCATAGCAATAACTTATATCCGTATAGAGCTTATTTAGAAACGCTTCTGAATTATGGTCGGGTTGCAAAATCAACTCAATTAACGACATCCGGATTTTATAAAGACACATCTGGGAAAATGGATAATATAGACGATACAAATTTGGGTTTTAAATCACGCAAAAGTCTCGCGCGTAATGGAGTTTATTACTTAGAAGGTCCTATACATCTGGATATATTTCGTCAGAGTCGTTTGCTGCTAAATTCGTTGGATTTTCGCCTAAGGTTATACAGAAGCAAACCTGCCTTTGCTCTAATGTCAGACGTAGCCAACCCTGATTACAGAATAGCAATTCGAAAAGCTACGCTTAATGTAGAACGCGTTAAAGTCAACACATCTACGCTATTAGCACATGCGAAGACACTGCAAACAACCAATGCATTTTACCCGATTAGCAGAGTGGAAATGCGTTCGTCAAATATCGCAACAGGTACGAGAAATCACGTCATCCAAAATTTAATCACAGGTCAACTTCCTACCCGATTAATATTCGCATTCGTAACGAGTGAAGCACAAAATGGAGCTTACAAGGTGAATCCGTTTAACTTTCAACATTTCAACCTATCATATTTCTCACTATCGATTGATTCCCAAGTTTATCCATCTCAACCTCTAACACCTGCATTCGCCGAAGGGTCTTACATACGTGAGTTTGTTCATTCGTTGAAGGCACTCGGTCTGTGGAAGGAAGACAGAGACGTTGATGTGACTCAGGCTGAATACGGTTCTGGTTTTACATATCTGGCCTACGAATTAAGCGGAAATCGCAATTATTATGGAGACCATTTCAATGTGATACGTAATGGAATGCTTAGTGTTGAAGTACATTTTTCACAACCTCTGACGGAATCTGTGAACATCATTACCTATTGTCAATATCAGAACTTACTCGAAATCAGTAAAGACCGCTCTGTGACCTTTGATTATACAAATTAAAGCTCTATGGATACAGCCCAAATTTGGCGTGCGTTAGAAAGAGACCCATGTACAAAACCCATTGCCAGAGGCGTGTTTCCGGCGGATTTTGTGAACTTTCTCAGACCGCGTTGTCCTTCATTAGTTGTTGCTAATATGGATATCTCGAGTCTACCGGGTAGTCATTGGGTTGCATTTTTTATCCCTAAACCTTCGTTAGCTTATTACTTTGATTCGTTTGGTCAAAAACCACATACACAATTCCATAATTTCATGTACAGGCAGGCTGAAAATTGGGTCTACAATACGAAATTAGTACAACATCCATCTGCGGCTACATGTGGACATCATTGTTTACATTTCCTAAAATTTGCTGCCCGAGGACATTCGATGTACGACATCATTAACTGTACTTATTCAGACGATCTATTTCTCAATGATTTCATCGTAAAATGTGAATTAATTTACGATGAATTAGCAATTGATAATAATAATAATAATAATAATAATAATAATAATAATAAGGATTTATGCCAAAATGTTAAATGGAGTCAAAGTTGTTGTCCTTTAAAAAAATTCCCTGACCATGCTTAATTTTTTTTTGTATTCCTTTATTACATGTATTTATTCTGTATTCCTTATTCCACGAATAAATTTTTAAAATATACAGTATTTCATTTGTCTGTATTATTTACTAGATTTTTTTTTTAAATTAAATAAAATATTTTTAAATAAATTTTCAAAGAGTTAATTAAATTACAAATAAATTACTAAATTATATATATAAATTTATTTTTTCTTTTTTATTCTTTTACTAAGTAAATAAAATAAATAAAAAAAATAATTAAAATTTTTGTAATGAAATAAATAAATAATTACATAGACACAAGATTTCTTTCATTTTTAAAATACAAATTTTTATTCAGAATTTTACAATTTTTATTTATTTTTTAAATTTTACATTTATTTGTATGGTATCCAACGAATTCCTGGTGCGTTGTTACATCTTCGTTTAATTATAGTGCTGTTAAAACTCCTTCCCCTCCCCTCCTGCGAATGATACATCGGATTTACAATTAATTCTCTTGGAACATCCATCTCCTGAAGCGTTTTTATAAAATGTCTTTGTCCAATAGGAGGATCCTTCTGATTGGCTGATGGTGAAACTGCGTCATCTATCAAGTTTGAAATGTGTGAACCCCGTAGAATCTTCCCCCCTATTTTTACAGTACCACGCGAATCCCACGTTATGAATTCAGGATAGTTATGTAAAAATTTTAATAGACGTTTTTGTCGCGAAGTTCGAGCCAGTAGAACGGATAATGGTTTATCATCATCATCATCGTCGTCGGCAAATTCATGGCTTGGTTTTTGTATTCGCGATGGTGTTCGCTGAATGTCAGGCGTGTAAAACAGTTGCTTAGGAATTCGATTTGACATCGGCGATTCAGGTGAAGACGATAATGGCGATAATTGTTCAGGGTGAGTTCTTTGTTGCGTTTGATTTTGTTCCTTCTGATCAACATCTTCGCGTTTCTTTTCGTACAGATATTTCTGTAACGTGTCGAGATAATTTTCTAGTTTTTGATGCGCATTCATATTATGAGAATTTAAAATTTCGTTCATTTTTTTATCCAGTCGTTTTTCTCGCTCCGACGTTTTTGTTTCACTGCAATCGCCATGTTGTTCAGCGTTAGTGTTAGGTTTAGTCGTAGTAAGAGTTGTTGATAAATGATTTATTAATCTTTGGTATTCATGCGACGGTAATAATACGTATTTCTGCATGTTTAACGTATTAATTTATTTAATATCGGACCTGCAACGCTGCCTAATAATAAAGGCAATAAGAATCCAGCACCGTGTTGAATCAGATAAGCTTTTTTTGAACGTAATGAAATTTTTTTATGTGCTAGGCCTTTTATCTTCCTCAAATGCTTTTTTACTTGCGGTGTCCACGTGACTTTATGATGTACGATGTTATGGCAAATTTCACAAAGAGATTTTACTTGATTTAACGATGCATGTTGTAGTAATTTTTTCCGTTGTTTAGGGCTAGCATTTTTTAATGCCCCGAGGAAATGACGATGCTTTTGAATTAACGGAATCATGGCTGTTTACACCCGGTGAATGCTTGATGAAAATGAATGCCAATGTATTTTAAACATGCGTTTTATTTGCATATACGGAAATAGGTTTTTCATGCGGGAAAATTTTACTCCGTAGTCTAATTAAGTCAGGACAGCTTTGTGATAAATCTAATAATAAATAACTATGAGGTTCTTGCGTTGCATTTTTAAATGCTTCTATAAGTAAGGAACCATACCCTGTTTGCGACGCAAGAGTACGTATCTGACCGACATCTCGAGGCGATTTTAACAGAAAAATGTACTGGGTATTTAAACTTATTGTACGTATGATTTTCGATTGTGCGAATAGATTTTGAGTTAATAATAAAACGGAGAAATTGAGATGGTGACTGTATCTTGTATAAATTTTTTCGATAATTTCAGCATTTTTTATTTCGTTTAATAAATCATCCAAAATTAACAATCCATGTACAGGTATTCGTTCGTGAATCATTTTCTCATCGGGAATCCCGGCATGAAATGTAATGTTGGATAGATTTAAATTTTTCACAACAGGTGGAATTAATGCTCCGTAACAGTATATTATTTCCGTGGGAGGTGGATCCATCATTTCATCTCTATACTTTAACAAATTTGACAGAATGGTTGTCTTTCCACTTCCGGAGGGACCAGCTATTAAACCCGAAAAGTATTGTGTGAACTTCAGCGATGTATTTATCTCCATAATACAGTATAAATAAATAACGCACACGGAGCAAAGTTCCTCCTGTTACTCACGGTTCTTCAGACTTTTATTAAATGACATGAATGTAACTTTTGAATTGAATTTATCTTTAAAAATTTTAATTAGTTTAATACTGTTTGTTTTTTTTAATTTTAATAAGTAATTTAAATTTTTTTTATTATTATTTTTGAATTTTAACATTTAAAATTTTATTAAAAAATTAGAAAGAATGCAAATGACAAGTGAATAAGTTTATATATAAAATTTATTTGAATTTTGAAATTAAATACAAGAAATAAAATATTATGAAATTTAAAAATTTGATAAATACAAAGATTTGAATGTTAAAAATTAATTACAGCGGTTAAATGAATAAAAAATGGAAAATAGAATAAATACAAAATATTAGGTGAGGGAATAAATTAATATAATATTATGAAAGTTAAATAATTTGATAAATATAAATATTTGAATGCTAAAATTAATTACAGAGGTTAAATGAATAAAAATGGATAATCGAATAAATACAAAATATTAGGTGATGGAATAAATTAATATAATATTATGAAAGTGAAATAATTTGAAAAATACAAATATTTGAATGCTAAAATTAAATAGAATTGAACATTGAGGACTAGAATAGTTGTAAATATCTACAAATGAAGAAGTATATACAAAAATAAATAAAAATTTTTTACAACAATTTTTTTACAATAAGCAAGGGGTGATTAAAAATTAATATAACCATAAGGGTAACTAATACTAAGGTCTCCGTCTCTTGCAAACCTTTTCTCATTGGTGCACCGGTAAGTTTTTAAAAATGGTTTATTAAAAATCGTGGCCTTATTCTTATTACACACAAGATTAAATGAAACGGGGACTTGGAGAGAGGAGGTCTTACTCAAACCCATGCCTCGAACGAGCTCTTCGATTGCAGCTGGTGTTAGAATCTCGTTTGCACTACGTGTGAGCGTTACGCCCTTAACTTTAAGTTCGGTTGTACCGTTCGAGTAATGCAAACAATAATTCTTAGCCCCAGCTACAATCAATTTTTTAATATAAACATTTGGTCCAAATCTCGAAATAATTTCGTCCGATAACTCGCCCAAATTACTCCCTCTGGGTAATAATTCACGGCCAATTTCCTCGAGAAAAATGACACTATCTGTATCCGAATATTTTAAGTTTTTTCCAATTATACTCATGACGCGATACAACTCCATCCTGCCATAACAAGTCACGAACGATGCTATAATTGCGTTCCCTTTCATGTGCACGGTAGGATGGGTTGACTTGTACGTCATGAGTAAAATTTCTTCAGAGACAATGTCCAAGTCCGTGACTTCGATAGAGGGGGTGTTGAATAGCCTGTAAAACTCTGCGTAGCTATCAACAAACACTGTGGGATTTTTTTTACTCTCATCAAAACCCAAATAACCCCAGCAATTATTTAGGGCTAGTTTACAGATGCTACGCAGACCTGGATTTTTTTGAAATTTTACAGGATCCAACACTATCCCCTCTCGCTCACGGACATGGTTGATGAATGCCTGGCGCTCGCTAGGCGTATTTGCGAACGCAGGCCAACCAGAGGCTTCGATTTTCCCCCCTATAAACGCATTTACATACTCGCTAAAGAAGTGCTTTTCCCCAGTAAGCTTATCGTAGACAAAGCGTTCTTTATAATGCCATACTTCGAAAATTTCAACAACTGTATATCCTTCCTCGAGCGCCCTGTAATATTCAGGCGTGCACCAGGTACCTGTTAACGCCCTCTCTCCCTCGTTGTGTTGACACAATTCAGCTGACTGAGTATCAGCACAAGTTCTACATAGAGGGAAGAAAAGACGCCCTGCACAGCTGTAGGGTAGAACGGGAATAAAAAGATCTCGAGGAGGCAACACGGTTGCTTTAATCAGACCGAAATAGGCATTAGGGGCCTGGTTAAAATCGGCCGTGATGACTTCCGGATGTTTTTTCGGATAGGCGGCATGCTTATTAACAAAAGGATATAAGGATGTGAAATCTAAATAGGAGAGACGCATTCTTTCTGTGGATTCTGTAATACCGCCCGAAAAATTCTCGGTGCGCCCTCCGTAGAAGGCATCACGGGGCATGATAAATGGTCTCTGTTCTACTTTAAAATGTTTGCAGAATACAGCCATTTCTTTGTTATGTTTCAGTTCATTCTCATAATGGCATTCCCAAATAACACTAAATGTGTAGTCGGGAAGCTCGTGTTTTAGAAAGGCAAGTCTTTCTAATGTATGCTGGAAATTTTCTGCGTTAGTTAGGTTGGGATTAACGCTACGTGCAGTTGATACAGTGCATTTTGGACATGAGTGATAATAACAGCCTAAAAATTCGAATACGATTTTTCGACTTTCATCAACACCATCTAAATAGTAAGGTCCAACGCGTCTTTCCCATCCGTTTAACGCAGAACGTATGCGCGTACTTGGAACTTTTGATTGTTCCCAAGCTAACCATTTCAGAGCTTTCAAACTCTGACGCGATCTATTCGCGTAACCATAGCATGGAATAATTCCCATAGAGTGTTTTTCCAGATAACGTTCTCTCAGTACCCGATTGCAGAATCCAGCTATAGTGATGTCATACTGGAATGGGTTAAGATGTGTAAAGTCCTTCATGATTTCTGCAAATTTCAGACACCCATCTCTTAGAAGGACGACATCACTGAGACAATAATCTCTAAGCTCATCCATAAGACACCAATCGGTACCGACAACGCGTTTTTTTTCTTCAGAATACCAGAGAACAAATTCTTCGTATAATGATTCTTTCATCTCTGTGGGATTAAAATATTCCTGATCAGGAAGTGGACCCACATAGGAACAGTTCTCATTGAGAAGCTTAAATGGGAAAAAAACCTTTCTTTTGCTCTGTCAATCCAAAGGCTCGTGGAAATTCTCTTAAGGGGAGGGTGATGAATGATAACGAATCGATAAAACGTATCTTCATCTCCTTCACCTCAATGAAGAGAATTTTCGAGCCTTTGAAGATGACGTGTGGTTTAATATTTTGTTCATACAAGTATCGTAACACATAAAAACCGTCAAATCGCCGTAAGTTGTGTGCGAATACTGTTGAATTCGCAAAATTAATACCTTGCGAATGTTTTCGATTGCGCCTTGACGGATTGGAAAATAAAAACTCGAGGAAATCGGCCATGGCATTTACTCCCTGAAAAACACGCTGGACAAAAGTGCCAGACTCGTCCTGGTAGCTCATGGCAACCAGGATTGGTGTTAATTCCCCTGAAGCTCCAGTCTTGGTTTCAACATCGTAAAAAATTAATCTTAACGAATCGTTTTCAGAAGTAGAAGAAGTAGAAGCAGAAGAAGTAGATGCAGTAGTAGTAGTAGTAGTAGTAGTAGTAGTAGTAGTAGTAGTAGTAGTAGTAGTATTAGAGCGCTGTGTATTTTGATTCGCAGATCTTTCTTTTCCTGTTAAAACGTAACAGAAGCCTGGTTCATGCTTACCGTTACACCGAATGCATTGGTTTGCATCACAATTATGCCCCTTTTGGGTTTCAAATATTTTTTTACAAGTAAGACAGCGTTTATGCGTAAAGCATGACTTAACGCTGTCTTTGGGGTTGAGATGAGACCTGTAGCATTGTTCACCCTTAAAATAACGCTCGCACAGTGGACAGTGAACATACTCGTCCTTTAACAAACGGGGATGTTGCGATCCGCAGTACGAGCAGCGCCCCCCCGCAAATATGGTGTTTTTTATCCCTCGAACCGTGGAAAACTACCCCACAGCGCTGGCAAATCCCTCGCTTTCTGTAGAACCCAAACAGACTTGTAATGACGTCATAATGGTTGTTTGTTAATAATAAATGCAGTGTGTGTTTAGGTTTAGGTTCTACAAAATGCTGGGGGTAAAAAATCTCGTTTATCGATGAACCTGTATGTATTACGATCTCAAATTTATTGACATACGTATCACCGAGAAGTAATGCCTGGAATTTATCCAGGCATTCAACACCTCCAGGGTTCGAGGGGTTTACACCCGCGGCTTCGCATAACTTTAGGGCGACATTTTTCTGAAACAAATTACGTCTATCACATAATGCTTTATACCCCTTAACGCAAGCCTCAGTGAGAACGGGGTTATTTTTATGTACCTCAAGGACTTCATCCTTCTCTGCACAGGCCATTGCAACCGCTAACGCACGAGGTAAACAGAGCTCATCAGTGTTTTGAATACGGACGACCGAGCCTGAACGAGCCAGGTGGTCGGCAAGTATTACTGACTTGCGAGCAACTCTACTACCTCCAGAAGCGGGAATAGGTCTTTGGAGTAAAACCACGTGGATCTCTAATTGATCATCCGTCAACAGACCGCTCTGTGACTGCTCGACAGCTTGCAAAGTATCAAGCACCATCTGACCTGAAAATGAATCAATTAGGCCAAACCTAAGATTGATAGCATTGTTCAGAGAAGGTGCTTTGATTACAATGCGAGCGTGGTCATAAAAAGACCTACGTTCCTGTAAAATGCGCTGGAATAATCGGTCAAAAATAGACCTTAGCGTAACAGGAACGCTTGCAAGAGGCACTAAATTTAAGCTACGAGAAAATGTCATCTCGTATGTGGTTGATTCCACATTATATTTGCGAGAATGACATGTGCCTAATTCTCGTAAAGTAAAGTATGAATCGAAGTCTGTTAACGGTTGATCATTTAGAGAACCACGAGTTGATGCTGATGATGTTGAAGCAATAGGAGCAGCTACATCTGTAGCTGAATGGGTAGCAGAAGACAGGGTAGGATTAGTAAGTGGATTCTGAGTAGGTTTGAAAGAGGTTGATGATGATGCTGGCGGAGGGACAGTCGTGAGTGAGGATTTACCTCCTCCACGTTGAAACGAAAGGGAAAGCATTCTCCTATCCATACGCCTCATTTTGCGGGGTGGTTGAGGAGAACTAGGATTTGTAGATGTAGAAGGAATAGGAGAAGAAGGTAGAGTAGGGGTAGAATACGTAGTTGCAAGTGTTTTATCATCATTTGAGCTCGTTGAGCTCTGCGAATGGTTGCGATCTGTTGAGAGAGGTTGCCTTGACATACACAAATTTAAAGGTTCTGTCTGCGTCAAAGGGTATAAAGCATTTTGCGATGAACGTAGTTCATCACGCACACAGAGGTTAAGAGGTTGGGTTGAAGAAGAAGAGGAAGAAGGCTCAGAAAGAATCTCATCATAAATACAGAGATTGAGAGGGCTGGATTGCTGAGAGTTAGAATCGATAGAAGAGGACGAAGACATTTTTTTTTTTGAAAAAAAAAAGGAGGAATAGGAAAGTTAAAAATAATACAGATGATGAAAGAAAAAAAAGTAAAATAAAAACTGAAAGGAAAGAAGAAGAAAAAAAAAAAGTTTAGACACGATGATAGAACGGTGGAAAGAAATGAAGGATTAAATATACCTCTGCACGCGACAATGAAAGTGCCCTCTCGTTATGCGATGTCCGATTTTTGTAAATAAAGAAACGAATCACCCCTTTATTAAAAATGCAGTTAATTGTAATAACTGCGTTATTGTTAATTTGAAAATCAATCGATCTAATAGGGCAGATTGATGTACTAGGGATAAGGGGGGCCTCGTCGATCGCAATTTTATAGATCTCTTCCAATCTGTCTATAATTTCCTTGAATTGATTACACTTAAAACAAAACGTTGTGTTTGTTTTCTTCTTCCTCGATAAGGAAATAAAATATTCCCCCGTGGAATTTTTTTTTAACAAAACGAGGTTAAATTTTGTAAAAGCGTTGTAACTTGCCAATTCAGTGAACTAGAATGTAAGAGATGAAAAGAATAGTATATAGGAAATTAAACATTACAAACGGAATTATGTTTATGACGAAAGAACTGCGGGAAATGAATACGCATTAAAGCAAAAAATTTAATAGTATTATCATCAATTTCTTCTTCTAACACGAGTTGCTTATCGGTGTAAAAATCACGTTCGAAAACATGAAAAGAACCTAGGATCACTTGAACGTTCTTTGCAGCCTTAAATAAGTGAAAAGCTTGACAGGAAACGAAATGACTATCTGCTGTATCACAATTTGTCAAAACCTTTTCAACTGCAAGTGCATAGCCATTCAAATCTTCGGGTTCAAAAAGTTCTGACAACGTTTGATACCGAAAACCAGTACGTTTGAGTTTAGAAACTGTCTTTTCAAATTGAAAACAGGAGGAAGAAAAAAGCCGATTGCAAAACCTTGAAGGACCAACATACGTGAGAAGACGAAAGTTAAGACATCGCCTGTACACAATCTCTTTTTCAAAAACTTTAACTTCAACGTAGGAACGAATTTTTTCAAAACGTGTTAATTCAGTTAAAATAGAATCCAGTTTCGTTTGTGCAGCAGCATAGCATTCATCAAGTACTTTAAAATTATGACTGCGTTTTTTAATAACGTCATCTGTCAGATCCTTTATACCACGGGTGAAAGGCCCGAATTTATTAACATTACTATTCAATAAGTTAATGCGGATCGTATACACAAAACGTATACACTTCCCACTTTGGAGCTAAGTAGAGAAAAGGAAGAAAAGAGAGAGAGAGAAAGAGAAAATACCTATCAGATCTTGAAATTATTTAAAAAAGGAAGTCTAGAGTATTTAGGTAAAAAGTGTAAATAAAAACTTACGGGTTTAACACGCTCTCGCAGTAGGGGCCATTCGTGTTTTATACGATACTCAGGGTCCTCGAACTCCTCGTCACCGCTACCCCCCTCTCCGTCTGGTAGTGTTTGAACAGCTGTGAAAAGATCGTCAAACGTGGGGGTGTCAAAACGATTGTGCTTGTAAACCCCCGACAGCTGCTCGGGATCTGAAGGTGACGAAGGAGGGGGTGATGGCGAATGCCGTCTTTTTGGTGGTGTCGGTGCTCTCGGAATCTCGGACCCGTCGTCAGCCGTATAATGCAAGGGTTTGCGGCGCTAAAAAAAATAAAGTGAAATTAATAAAAAAAAAACAAACAAACAAACAAACATTAAACAAAAATGCCTAACAAAATTACTAACTGGCTCAACCCTAATGAATTCCCCAGCCTCGACTTTCGTACTGGTGCACTGAGTCACTGGTGACTCTAACACGGTCTAAAAAAAAAATAAAACGGAATTAAAAAAGAAAAATAAAGAGAGGAACAAAATGAAGGAAAAAGAAAAATGCGTACTGATGTTGAAGGTTGTTGCGGTCTCTCTCTGTAGAAACCCGGGTTGGTATCTACAGCGTTAGACGCAGCAGAGGATGACGAAGATGGAGTAGAGTTAAAGGAAGCCACTAAAGAAAACAACCCAAAACAGTAAGAAAGAGAGAGAGAGAGAGAAAATAAATATGAAAAGTAAACTTTGGAAGGTAGAATGAAAGTAAAAATTGAGAAATTTTAAAATATACTTACTGATCAAACGTTGATGGTGATGCTGATGGTAGCGAAAAGCTTGGAGAAAATCTGGGAGAAAAACTCGGAAGAATGAAATGATTACCGAAAGGTGAATCAGTGATTAAGCGAGTCAAAAACCCAGTATTTAAACATTTTTTTAACATAAATTAACATGTTAATTAACATAACATTATAACGTCTTCACCAGTAACGTGTCAACATAAAAATGTCAATCTCTAAGCAAGCCAATAATAAGAGCAAGAAAGACATCAATAATGAAAAAACCCAACCATATGAAATTATAAAAAATGAAATTATAAAAAATGAAAGATCTATCCCAGTTGAGATTATGAAATGTAGGTCATGATGTAACAAGAGTGGGGGTAAATGTGATAAACATGTGTGAACGTGTTGAATTAGTCAACCATTATTTTTTTTTTTTTTAATAAAAGAACTTTTATACAAAGAACATTTAGAAAATGGGTAGAAATTATTCTAAAACTTTAAACAAACGTCTGAAACCGATGGAATGACATTAGCAGTCCAAATCAGATTGACTCAGATGCGCTGAAACACGTGAAGTGAAAACATGTATTTTAAACTATGTCACTGACCAACAAAATTTTAGAAAAGAATTCTAACCAGCTGAAATTAAGAATTATTACCATCAGAAATTAAGAAACAAACAGTTTTGTAAACTATTCAACAGTCACGATGGATGAAAATCCATTTGAAGGGTCAAAGACGAACTTAATGCAAAATATGTGTATATGGTTAATAATCATAATAATAATATTATCATTGCACTTTATGAATAAACATGAAGAAATTGTGAAAATAATGTTAACCTTAATGGATAACAAAACAACATTAAATTAAAAAACAATGAAAAGTACAAAACTTAGAAGAAAGCATAATGGAAAATTTTTTTTATAAAATATAAAATAAGGAAGCAAGTGATAAAAAAGTGGGGGGTGGAGGTAGACATGACCTCGGAGAAGTGATAGCTGGGAGCAAAAGTACATTTATTTTTTTTTTTTTTGTAATTATCATTATGAGGGTGGTTGTGGGGGGTAATGGAATGCGTGAGCATTGGGGGAGGAGTTAGTCAGCTGTTTGTCTTTTAGTGTGTAGATGAGTGCGAGACAGCGAGTAGCAAACAGCCGTCACCGAAGATGCCTTCAACATGTAACGAGAAAAGTATGTATTTGAATGATTTTTTAGAAACTTATAGAGAATTAGTTAGAACGCACAGAGTAATCAGAGTTTATTATTATTTTTTAAGTATTAGGAATCGCTGTGGATCTACAAGCCATTTATCTAGCCAGTGGAGAGATACTTGTAAAGGAGATTACGTTTGTAGCAATTTATAATCACAAGCTATTAAATAATAATGATAGAGATTACGTTGAACACAGAGGTGGACGGGTGAGAGCAGACTACAATTTCCAATTACCAACAAATGAACTTAACATAACTGCCGAAGATTGGACAAGAATAAAAAAGAAAAAGATGAACTATAATCGCGTATATTATAATGCAGTGCCTTATTCACAATTAGCACCACAGCTTAACCATTGGAAAAACGCTTTTAATAAATTCTACGGTTACGGTACTGAACAATGCCGAATGTTGAGTAAGCTGCTACAAGTACGTGTACATGATGCTGAGAAACTGGTGATACCGATGGCTGAGGACGACTCTCACAATCCGATTTTTAGAAATAATCAAGATTACGGCTATTGTACGTCTGCGCGAGCAGTAGCTATGCTATTAGAGAGAGATTATTTTTGTAATAATAAATAAACATTAAAATATGTGTAAAAAAATAAGTCTTTAAAACGAATAATAAGTTAGATTAACCTAAAAGTGGGTTAGGGGAAGACATGACTTCGGAGAAGAGATAGCTGGGAGCAAAAGTTCATTTATTTTTTTTTTGTAATTATCATTATGAGGGTGGTTGTGGGGGGTAATGGAATGCGTGAACGTTGTCTCCAGTTAGACAGTCATTTGCAGTCTTAGTCTTTTAGTGTGTAGATGAGTGCGAGACAGCGAGTAGCAAACAGCTTTCAGCGAAGATGACTTCAACAAGTAACGATAAAAGTATGTATTTGAATGATTTTTTAGAGAATTAGTTAGAACACACAGAGTAATCAGAGTTTATTATTATAATTTTTTTTTAAAGTAATAGGAGTCGCTGTGGATCTGAATGCAATTTATCTGAGCAGTGGAGAAATCCTTGTAAAGACGATTTCAACATCATGTGTGTATAATCTTCGTTTAATGGAGAAAGAGGAGATATATGATTTAGATGTGAGACTGAAACGGGTTGGTGAGTACTATAGATTCTTATTACCGACAAATGAAATTAACATAACTTATGTAGACTGGCAAAGAATAAAAGAAATGGGTTACACGATCCCCGGGATAAAATCAATCTTTGCCGGATACGTACCCTATTCGTTGCTGACATCATTGATCGAACAATGGAAAAAGGAATTTGAAACAATTTATGGTTATGGAACAGATCAATGTGAAATGTTAAGTCAGCTATTTCAAGTTACTATTCACGATGCAGAAACATTGATTGACCCAATACCAGAAGAGGGATCTCATAACCCAATATTTAATAAACAACGTGAAAATTATTGTACTCGCACAGCTGTGAGTGTAGTAGCTCGACGTTTGGAACTAGAATATTTTCCTGAATGTGCACTCGATGGAATCTATTTTTATTAAAATAAAAAAATAAAAGAAAACTTGTACTGTGTGTCAATGCGTATTTTTTAACACTTAATGACATTTTGAATTAATTTTTAACAAAATTTTTTGGAAAAAAGAGTACGAACAATTTTGGAATTAAAAATAAAAATTTTTTTGAATTAATTTGGAAATGATGATAAATTAATTTGATAAAAACTGGAAATGATGAACATTTTAAATGAACAAAAATGAGCTTAAAATTAACTTCATTTTGAAAAAAACTGGACTTTTGAATAAAAATTTTTGAAGAATTTTGGAATTGATAAATTATTTTATAAAAAATTTTGGCTAAAAAAATTATTTTTAAAAAATTGTGGATAATTGACGGGATAAAAGGGGTAGGGAGGTAACAAATATGGTAAGTAACATCCTGGCACACTGGAAGAAAACGCCTTGAAGTTTACATCTGTAACCCATTGGGCATTGACAAAAACCCTTTGGACACCTGAACGGTAAGTACTGATCAGCATCTTGAATCAATAAAGTTAATTAGGAAGAGTATTTAACGAAAAAAATAAAAAAAGTCCGGTGATTCTAAACACAATAGAAAATTAGTAATTAGGTAAAAAAGGAATGTGACGGGCCATATTTTTTCACCACCACCCCCTACACTCAAATTTCGATGGATAACCCTTTTTGACAATACAACAAGAACCCATTTATCATTCGCCACACCCAAAATCCATCAAAAACCTGTCAACCCCTTTGGAAACCAAAACAAACCCTTTGGCCACTCGGAATGAAATTCCAATCAACCCTTTGGGAACCATTAGTAACCACACCCACAATCCATCAAAAACCTGTCAACCCTTCGGATACAAACCAAACCCTTTGGCCACTCGGAATGACATTCCAATCAAACCTTTGGGTACTTGGTATGCAACACCTGTCAATCAATCCATCAAAACTCATTAATATTCCCAAAAAAATCAATCAAAACCCATTAAAATTCAATAAATCAATTCAATATTCGATAAAATCAATCAAAAACCATTAAAAACGTCGAAAAAAAATCAAAAATCGATGGAAATTTAACCCTTTAGCACCTTTTAAACCTTTGAACACGTAAAAAAGGGTTGCACGCGCCTCCCCCCTTTCCGCCCGGCGTGGTGCTATACTACTCTTGAGTCATAATTTGGACCTAAAGAGTAGTATAAGGACACCAATTATGAAGCACCCTGTATACAGTATTGTGGACGCGTTTTAAAAGTTGAAGGAGGCCGGCTAAAATCAGAAGACTTTGAGAGTGGAGGCCTACCATTTGGCTTAATGGATTATTCAAAATCAGGCTGTTCAAAACTTTAATTTGAAAGCAGGAAAGGCCTGTGTTCTACATACGTCATTTACCGGGAGCAAATGTGCATTGCAGCAAAACTACCAGGATCTCTTCATCACATTTACATGCAATCCAAATTGGACTGAAATAACAACACAGCTGGCTCCGTACGAAACTTCGGTGCATAGACCCGACATCGTCGCGACAGTCTTTGGTTAAGATTGAGGGCATTTATCAACGACCTGACTAAAAACTCGGTGAAAATAAGTAAATAATGATCTAGAGAGGATTTTTTCCCACGCCAAACCTCAGATGTTTAAATAATTGATGAAAATAGAAAAGAAAATTTCACAGCCATTGGTGCAATTGGTTGGCGCTTCTGCACGCTGAGTAGAAGGTTCCTGGTTCGAACCCAGGCTGTGGAATTTTCTTTCATATTTTCATCAATTATAAAAACTCGGTGCTGGCGAAGAAAAAGAGGTAATGAATTAGTTAAGACAAACCAATATAAAATAGAATGATTTTCAAAGTCAATTATTTGAATGCATCCATTTCTTCCAAGAATAACTATAATCCTCAAAACATAAATTTCCCAGGCTGTAAGCCTGCTTGCCTTGCCTCTACTTATTAAAGAAATTGTGATCAGGATTGTTATCGGTGTACCATGAAAATAAAAGCATTTTAAACTTACATTTAGATTATTTTCAAAATTGAAATAAAGCCACTTTCTTCGATTAATTAAGCAAAGTTCTTAATGAAAATTAAAAACTTTAACGTTTACCTGGTGGATTAATAAAATCTGCAAAACACTTTTCATTAGTCTGATGCAGAAATATTTGAGTTTTACTTTTATCTTGTATGCTGGTTTAACTCCTTAATCAACTAGATTTTTTAAATATTTATTTCAAGTTTCTATTAACAATCGCTATTATTTGTACCTCAGAAAATTCTGTAAATATAAGATTTCAGTAAAGGAATTTAATGTCTTTTGTGGCCAGATAGGAAATTATTGCTAGAATGGACAAAGCGAGCAGTTTCATAGGGATAGGGGCAGAGGAAATTAACAAAAATAAAACCAGGCATAGAATAAAATTTTTATTTGTCACTTACTACTAGTTGTTCAGTAGATTCAAGACGTGGGTGCTTAAACCAATTCAATACAAGTTAAAACAATTCAAAATTTGATATTTCTGGTGATTTTAAAATGGGTCCTAAAAAAAGGACATGTTTGCGGAGCAATTGGATGCAATAACAATAGGCAAAATTATAATGGAAGTTTTTTTTAGATTTCCGAAAGATGAAGACAGGTAAGTTTACATTTGATTTTAAATTCATTAGGAAACAATTTAGCTTTAATTTTGAATTCATAAAGGGCAAAAATTAGCATTTATAAAGAACCAAAAATTTTAGACATTTTGTAAGGCAAATAAATTTTTTGGAATTGAATAAATTTTTATGTTTTGAGGCTGAAAAATAAAACGCTGCTTAGTTGAGCATAAGAAATAACTTGCAACAGGGCAAAGATGTTGAAAAAAATCCTTAAGCGCCATTCTCCTAGTTGTAAAAAAAATGTAGATGCTTGAAGAATGCTAAGAAATGTCCAAGACTAACTTGTGCTCATTTGCCTTGTTTACCATTTTTTTTTTTTTTGCAAGTGGAGATTGGCTGGCCAGGTCATTGACCGAATGTCGTGGGTTTGTAAGAACTGTTTGACAAGTCCTGCACGATGGTATGAGGCATTGTCATCTTGAAAGATCACAACATCATCATCATCATCATCATCAAAGAAATCTTCTAGAGTTGAAATCATAAAGCGAACTAGAATTTCAACGCACACATCTTTTGCACTGCTGTCTTAAGGATACACAAACGACCAGGGCCTTTAGACGTTATGCAATCCCAAACCATAATTCCTTGCTTAAATTTTTGTGTACTTCGTATACAGTCATCAAGAAACTCTTCGCGTGCTCATCGCCACACAGAAACTTGACCGCCATCTCCAAGTCCAAGACACACACGAGACTCATCCGAAAGGACAACGTTTTTCCAATCATCTTCTGTCCAGTCTTTTTTGGCTTTTGCCCATTTGTAACGGTCCTGCTTCTGATGACGTGAGAGGTGAAGTTTTTTTTTGGTTTCCGCTCGCTTAAAACCCATTTCGGATAAACGTCGTCTGACAGTATGGTTTGATGTATGGGCCTGGTATTTTTTCCACTCGTTATTCGTCTGTTTAGACGATGCTTTGCGCATTTGTAGGCAGATTTTTTTCAAAGCCTTGTCCTGTCTGTTTGTGGTTATTCTTGGACGACCACTGCGTGTCTTTTCGAAAACGCTTTATAATATTAGAAACTGTTCCCTGGCTGCAGCCTACAATGTTTGCAATTTCTTTTCGGGCTTTGTTTTCATTACACAATCTTATACAGGGTGTTTTTGAATTGAGTACAGATTTTTGGGGGATGATAGAAGAGGTCCTTAGAAGTATTTTTTGTCATATGAACATGGGGTCCCCGCAGCTCCGTTTACTTACAATACTGCATTGAACAATCAAATGACACCGGGACGCAGTGTGCGTTGGTAGGCCTAGATTATTTTATTTTTAACAATTAACACAAGCAATCTACTGTATGACTTTTACAGTAATTGTTCGAAATGACCGCCATTTGCTTCATAGCACAATTCGCAACGCCTTATGATGGATTGATGTACGCGTGGAAACAGTTGATTAGCACGGTCGCTGATGTCACCTGCTGCCGCGACAACACGAGCCGCCAATTCTTCTTCGGTATCTACGGGTTCGGAGCACACCATTGATTTTATGCTTCCCCATAAAAAATCCATCGGTGTGAGATCTGGCGATCTCGGTGGCCAAGCAACTGGTCCGCCACGACCAATCCAACGACCAGGATATGTCTCATTTAGGTAATCTCTAACTGCTCTTGTGTAATGCGAAGGTGCGCCGTCCTGTTGAAACCACATCAAATGTCTGGTCATTAGTGGAACATCTTCAAGAAGACCAGGGAACTCCTCCTTCAGGAAACCAAGGTATGCCCGTTAAGACGGCATTGTAGGAGATATGGCCCAATCAGGACATTGTGAATCATGCCAGCCCAAATATTCAACGAAAATCGATGCTGAAAACTGTTAGCATGTGTTGCACATGGGTTGACATGAGACCACAGATGACTATTGTAGCTATTGAACATTCCTTCTCGCGTAAACGTTGCCTCATCTGTTCACAAAACCTTGGAAGGAAAGTCTGGTATCCTATTCTGTTGCTGCATAAACTATTCCGCGAAAGCACGCCGGGGACCATGATCATTGGGACATAATTCCTGCACCTTTCGAAGCTTGAACGGAAGTTGCAGGTTGTCATATAAAATGTTCCATACAGTGGTATGACTACTATTCAGAGCAGCTCCGACCGCACGAGTACTTGTCGATGGATTTCGGATAAACCTTTCCAAAACTTCATCCTCTAATTCAGGGGAGCGTAACCACCGACGACGTCCACGCTGATGATTATCATGAGCGAATGCGCCTGTTTCTCTTAGACGACGATCTACTGCACCAAATGTTCGTGAATTGGGAAGAATTCTGTTGGGATAAGCATACAAAAGGCTTGCACCATCCATGGTACCAGCAGCACCGAGACAGATGCATGTCTGCATAATCATTCCATGTAAATCGATTCATACTGTTTGTTTAACTTTACACATGTAAAAAGTACATCAAGTGAACTTTTTAAAACAAATCTTTACCTACTGTTTTCCCAGAATGCGATTAGTTCATTTACATATGGACTAATCGTATTTTACAAAGGGATCGGATACCATGGAATCTCCTTGACGAAGTTTGTCCTAAGACTTTTCAACAAATAAGCACGTGCACCTTGAAATTTCTTTGCAAACAATTACTTTAAAAGTTATTACAGTAAATTGCTTGGTTTAATTGTTAAAAGTAAAATAATCTAGGCCTACCAACGCACACTGCGTCCCGGTGTGATTTGATTGTTCAATGCAGTATTGTAAGTAAACGGAGCTGCGGGGACCCCATGTTCATATGAAAAAAAAAATACTTCTAAGGACCTCTTCTATCATCTCCCAAAAAATCTGTACTCAATTCAAAAACACCCTGTATATATTCTACTATACTAATTCTCTTATCCTTCTGTCCGTCCGAGCCAACAAAAAAAAAGTTACAACAATCCGTCCGAAGCCAGGGATTGTTGTGGCAAGACAATAGTCCGTCATTGTTATTTAAATAAATAAATAAACTGAAAAAATAATAATTCTCTTGGTCTGTCCAAAGCCAGGGACTGTTGTGTGTTAAGTTAATACCCTAATCATAGAAGGGTATGATTATGATAATATAACCCTTCTATGATTATGATAATACTCTAAAGGGATAATAATCTTTTGAACGGGAATAGGTTGCCAGTTTAAATTTTTACAGAGTATGTATTATTATGGCGGATGGCGGATTGTCTAACAAATAATAAAAAATGTAATAAGTTTTTTTTTGTTTTTTTTGTTTTTTGTTCTATCGTAAAAACGGTTATACATACAAGCGTCAAACTTGGCATGATTGTAGTTCAAACTTAAAGTATTACAACAAATAATGAAAAACTGGCCAAATGTGAGTTGGACTTGCGCAACGCCAAGCATAAAATCTTTTTTCAGGTGATCTGTTAATTTAATATTCGAAAACGTTTTTATTCAAAGCGCTTATTTTATAAATTTCGACACTTAAACTATTAGAGATTATATGTCTATAAAAGCCGAAATCGAGAACACAGTGCCACACCCTCCAGAACCTGGCATTAATATATTATATGGTAGTACGGAACTCTCGATGCGCGAGTCCGACTCGCACAAGCCGAATTTATTTTATATGCAGATGAACATTACCAAATTGTTGCAGAATATAAGTTTTGAACACATTGATGCTCCACTTTCATTTCTTTGCCCTTCAACCAGTACGGTTACACCCGTCGTGCGACGGGTGGAATTTCTAGTAAAATGCTAACTCCTCCTGCTCCATGCCCATTTCCATAGTGACGAGCAACAATACAACCTTCATTGTTTCCAACAAAAGAAGAAACACTGATTGTTAAAATCTATTAAAGAAATCTTATCTTTTTTGTAGGCTACGGTTCAAAAATATATTGTCGTCATAGATTTAACTATAGACCTTTCCCTCGAAACCGAAACGGAGTAACTGCGCACAGCAAAAAACTTCCGTTTTCCTCCGGATGTGTACTACTGGCTAAGGTCAAAAACCCTCACCGGTGAGAGAATGATGACGTAATTTCTCACTGGGCTAACCGTCTTTTTCTCACTGGCAGCTAGCGACACGGCAGAACATGACGTCATGGCGAAAAATGGAAGGGAGAGCGCAGTTTTTCAGAAGTTTTTCTATCAGTTTTTCTGCAGAAAAGACTTTCGCACAGGCCTTTTACTATCTGGCAGGCCGTGTTTAAATTTAACAAACTTTTACTACTCTCGGCGCTTCGCGCCTCACGTCGGCCCTGCGGGCCTCATTCAAAGAGGCTCATTGGTCACTGTTTTCCGTTACTCGAACGCCTTCGGCGTTCTGTCTACGACGTCCCCCTCCGGGGGTAAATAATTGATATATACCCCAACCTATTTGGTTACAGGGGGCAGTTGGTTTCCCCTCGGCCGGTTACAGGAACTTGCCATGAAGTCATTTTCCACCGTGTCGCTAGCCGCTTCTTTTTTCTCGGTGAGGACGGTGAGACTAACCGGTTAGGCATAGCAGCACTAACTGGCGTTTCTGACCGCGTTAAAATGACGTCACAAATTTCTCACTGGGATTTCTGACCGACCAAGCGCTAACTCTTCTCACCGGTGAGAGTTTTTGACCTTAGCCACTGTTTGTACATTTCAAGGCAGGAAACGGAAGTTTTTTTGCTGTCCTGCTTCTGCGCAGTTACTCCGTTTCGGTTTCGAGGGAAAGGTCTATATATATCTATTGACAATTAAAAATAGCACACTAAAATAAATAAATAAATCAAATTAAATACTAAGTAATTTAGCTATTCTAAATTACGTAATTCATTACATGTATATACGACTGTTATTTTTATTTTTAACATTCATATTAAATCATGAAATTGATTAGCAATTCAAGTCATAAGTAGGTAACATTATTTTTTACATTTTATGATATTCATGAAATGTGTATAATTATTTTGTTTAGTTTAAAACATAGTGGTCGTGCAATATGCCTCCAAAACAGTCTGCAGAGGAAATTAAAAAATTAAAATGAGGAAGGTAAAAAAGAGACCGATGAGCCATTTTCACTGAAACGCAAAGTTTACATATAATAGCGCGTTCGACTGGCTGCTCTCGAGCACTCTGGAGCGATCTGTTCAAACCGATTGCGTTTTGCTGGGAGATTCAGAGCAAGTGGAGCAACCTGCTCTGCGTTTTTCTCACTGCTCTCTCTGACCAGCGGCTAATCCTCGAATTCCTCCGACCAATCAGAAGCGTCAAAAGGGAAAAAAGGTTTCAGTTTCAGATTTCCAATTTCAGAAATTACTTTGGTCCCTCCGTCGACGAGCCAACATGGTGGATTCGCTTCGCAGTGTAGAGAAATGCCATGTGTTAAGCACTTTTATCTTCGCATCGAGCAGCTAATATAAGATAGGATGAATATTATGAATGACGCCGACAATTTGCAAATCAAGAAACGCCACATTTCCTTTAAATTAAGTAATGCGTATCAATGCCTCCACCCCCCATCCCTCCCCAGGCATATTTACTTATTCTGCTCTGCTCGCATCGCTCTAGATTGGATCTTTTGCAGTTTATTTCATGTAATCTTATCGAAGATTTTACAATTAATGCTACAAACTTGGAAAAATTACAATTTATTACAATTAATAAAACTGCTGTAATAATACCGGCTTCGAAGTATTAATAATAAATAAACAGAATCAATGTTCATAATAATAATAATGAAGTATAAAACCAATACGTGAGGATAATATTAGCTATAAAGCCGTATAGCTAATCAGATAATGAATGAAATCTAAAATATAATTAGGAATTGTTTTTGATGATGTGGTGCGATATCTGGTGCATTAAAAATCTTGAAAAAAATAAAAAGCTTCTTTTTATTTACGTAGTGCAAGAAAACAAGTGTTAAAAATAGAAAACAAATTTCCATTACACCTAGGACGAAAATAAAGATTACACTAAAGTGCAAAGCTGAATTAAACAAGATAAAAATACTAATAATTAGACAAATCACACTGAAAGGGAAATTCATTTTAGTAAAATTATTTTATTAAATTACGTAATCTTGTAAATTCGTAATTGAATTAATTCTTTCTCTTTTATTCTTGTTCTTGAAAGTTTCAATTAAAAAAAATCAACCTAGCCAGATTACGCTAGGGCAGAAACTGATTAATGTTAGCAATACTAAATGACAAAAACTCATTTTCTCTAGCTTTAGCAGTTGTTTACACAAGAGATGTAAGAGATTACATTTTTTAAACATCGATGTTATTGTTACGATGAATCTATGTTTTTCCTTCCGATGCTAACTTCACTGACTCCGCCACTAGCAATTGAAATTATCAAGGAAAAATTGAAACTATATTCATTTAACGTTGTTTTTGCAACTGAATATTCTACTGAAAATACTACTACAGAAAAACGTCGATGTTTTGATTCGATGTTGCATCCCTATATGCTTATAGTTTAAACATTTCACTCAGGTCATCAGAAAATACATTATGAATCGCTATTCATCTTACATCATAGCCTTCGAGATATTAGTTCTCCGCAAAGATAGACAAAAGAGGGCGCAACTCGTGCGTTTGTTTCTGATTGGTGGGAGGAATTCGAGGATTAGCTGCTAGTCTCTCTCTGCTCGACAGATCACAGATCGATCTGGCTGCTCTTGGCAAAAGGACCGAGCAAACGGAGTAGACGAGCGGATAGATTATAACGATTAGCGAACTGTAATGGCGGACTTTAATGTCGGAGTTCTTGTTGAATCGCTTGAAAGCGATTCTTCATCGACTGATTCCAGTGTTGCCAGATCAGCGGATTTCCCGTTAAATTTAACGGAAAAAAAAATTTGCAGCGGAGAAACAGCGGGAAAAGTATTACAGCGGAAAAAATAGCGGTCAAAAATTTTTCCAAAGAACTTCCTATAATTTTTTTTACACAATTTTTTCGTGATTGGTTGGACAATTGAACAGAGCAGTGATGACGTCATATCATCGTTTCTGCTCCTATATTCTTATTGTTAAGGATACAGTATCCAATCCGGTTTCGAAATTCGGCGCTGGGCTCCCATTGGTGCTTTATTTGTATGTCTTAGGTATATAAAGCTGGTATGTCTTGTAATTTGTGCCATTCTGCTTCACGGTATGCCTGCATGGGCTTCCATTTGCAAATCGAGATGGAAAGATCTTCAGACCTTCGAAAATGTTACCCTCGGTCCATTGCTCAACTTGACAGAAGAGTTGCCAACAATCTCTCTATCTATGAAGATCTGGGGATGACCCATATTGGTTCCTATGTTCAAACACTCCTCAGGAACATGCTGCCCAAGATGGAACATCATGAAAATACCCTGGTTGCTGGTATCCTGGATCACCCACTCACTATCAGGACTTCCCCCCGTCATATCTTGGATGTCAATTTCGAGAACATTAACAAGGCCGAATTCCCCAACTACTGGATCTGCTACATCCTAGTTTTTCGGATTCGCTATTCGTCAATCCACAAGTCTGTCATTCACTGCACCTTTGTACTGAAAAGGCATGTGAAAAGGTTCTACCAGGAAAATTAGAATTCCTAGTTCGAGAGGCACACAACTGGTTTTCATTTAGCACAAAAAGATCTCATGAATATCGGAAATTGTTTGCAGCAATAAATGAGGACATGACACCCAAGAAAATTGCTAAACTCAGCGGTACACGTTGGCTTGCAAGAAGGGAAGCAGTTACGACTACCATAGATCAATTGGACGAACTACACAATAGAACTGAGTAGGGAAATTCAGCAAAGACTGCCTGAAAATCTTTTACTGCTACAACAGTCATCAATATTAAGCCCACGTATTGCTTGCTCGCACGTAAAACCTCCAATCACCAGTTTGACAAAACTGGTAACATCAGATCCTGGTAAAATATCTGATATACAACGTGAATGGGAAAATTTACCAAGTAAAAGATGGAACCAAGCTACTTCACTAGAAGCATTTTGGGGTGAAGTTAACAGTGACGCTGCAGGTAATAAAAGATTTGGACGCGTTGCCGATTTAGCATTAAAATTTATAGTGCTACCAACTTCCAATGCCACAATAGAAAGAGCTTTTTCCCAGTTTGGGATAATTAAAAGCAAGCTCCGTAACAGTCTGTCTGTTCAAATGGTAAATGCCATCATGAATGTAAGATATGACGTGTGTAAACTTCAAACCCTCTGAAAACATGCTTATAAAATTTGATCAAAAGATGTATGAAGGAAGCGATTTTACAGAATATGAAGATATGTTTAATTCATTGGAAATACCTTTTGATTAATAAAAAGTGATTTTTTAAGATGCGATAGTCTTTCTTTTCTTTAAAATGTCCAACGGAATTTTCGACGGTTTTTGTGTAAAAGTCAGCGAAAAACAGCGGATTTTTTTCTGAAATCCAGCGGAGGCGCCACCAGAAAGTCTGGCAACACTGACTGATTCATCAACTGAGGAGGAACAGAGTGTATTTTAACTGGACGATATAAATCGATATGTTAGCCAGAAAAAAGACCCGTCACTGATTGCCAAGGTTTCGTTATTTGCTGCCGCCATGCTTGCTCAATCTCACACGCGCTCGAGGAGCAGGATTACACACTAGGCGTGTTTTAAAACTCGAGGCAAGTGAGGCAGTAAAATCTTCTGCCTCACTGGCCCGACGTCATCAAATTGCCTCACTTTTAAAACTCTCTTTACTGCCTTGTCACTGCCTCACTTTCAAAACTGTCATCCCCTCCCCATCATGGCTCCCAGTGGAAAGGATATGGCCACAGATTAACACTTACAGTGTAATCGTTAATCTGTGATATGGCGTTCAACATGGCTTTTCTTTTGAGTGGAGTATCAGAGTTATTATTACTATTACTTGACTCGGAAAATTTGCGTATGGTGCAAAGTGTAATATTGAGGCTGTAATTAGTGTTGGCTGGTGTCAGTGTAATTGATGTTGTTTCCAGCTTCTTCCCTGTTTCGGGCGAAACACAGACGCAATTTGCTACGTTGAGTTCATCGCGAAACGTTGTTTTTTCGCGAAGATGCCATGATGAAAAATCCTTTGCGCAGTCTCGGAGGCAACTGAGGCTAGCGAGGCAGGATTTTTTCGCCTCAGTGAGATCAGTTTCGCCTACCGGAAGTCGACGCGAAATTGACGTCACTGCCCGAGGGGTACTGCAATCGTAAAAAATGTGTACGGGATTCACCTTTTGTGTGATTCACTCTTGGGATTCACCACGATCCACCACTGATGAAAGATTCACCTGAATATCAACAGATTCACCTGGAGTTTCTCTGAGATCCATTCTATTTTGCCGAGAGGTTTTAGATTCATGCAAGATTCACCCACTTACATTTCTGATTTTCCGGATGCAATATTTTATTCTCTATAACGAACTTGCCATGCTTCTCGCCTTGCGCTTTAGTTTTCTCAACAAAAATTTTTTTTCTTCACAGAAATCGACTTAAAAATTCGTGATTCGAGAAAGGCACTTTGAAATTTAGAAATAAAAATTTCCATCCGTACTTATGTATGTACGCTTGCGATCAATTTTGTAAAATTTTAATAGGCTTTAAAATGTAGTGGCTTGCAAACATATTCTTGTTCAGCTAACTAATTTCAACGTATCTTTCTCGAGTCACAAGTTTTTAAGTCCGTTTGCGTGAAGAAAAAAAAAATAGTTGAGGAAAGAAGCATGACAAATTCGTTATAGGGAAAAGAACATCGCTTACCGTATTTCCCTTCCGTCGTATTCTGGCTAACACTCGGAACCAGAGACGCTCAATACTATTCAAAATCGCTGCTTTATGCAGGACTTAATGATATGCTCGTAATGAACGTTATCTTCTTTTATTCTAATATACAAGAATTATCGGTTTTTTTTTTATGAATCGGTTCAGTTCGGTCATTTCTCCGTGATGGACTTTACATTACGAGTCCGATATTCAAATTTGATAGAAACCATAAGTAAATCTACGCCATAAAACACATTCTCTTTTATAGTAGAATAAAATGAGCCAAAACTCCAAAAAACGATCAATCAAAATTCATTTTAGCGAATTAATAGTGACATTTGAGTATCTTGCACGATTTTCTAATTCTCGGAGCGAATAACTGATAAATTAGATTTAATCAATGTTTAATTCTAAAATACCAACGTTCAAAAAACATAACACCTATAATAAACTAATATTATTAAGTTGTATACCATGAGAAAAAAAAACTCGCATACTCAAACAAACATATTAATACACGAGCGAATATTTATAAATCGACAGTGGATCGTACACGGAAAGTTTATTAATTTTTTTTAGTTGGTTATAGTTATACACAAAAAAGTACAAACACACCCAGTAGATGAAATTACACACAGTAGTTGTTATAAAATACTTCAAACATTTGAGTTCTTGTTACAAATTCTATACAATGAAATGTTACAAATACGTATTTTTAATTTTTATCTTGCTCAGACCTGACACATTCAATTTTGGCCCACCCTTACAAGCCGGTTAGCTGAAAGATTACCTCTTTCAATTAAAAGACGTAACACGGTTGTTTTTCTTAACAACACTTGCCTACCACCAAGTGTGTATGGTATAAAAGGCGAAGCTGGCTCCACAGTACCCTCAAACGATAAATTACTTTCATTGTTAACGAAGCAAGATAAGCCATTGATGCTAACTTTTTTCAAATTTAATTCTTTTATCTCCTTGGATGTTTCTATTTCTACGGCTTCAGCAATCACTTCAGGTTCATCGTGAAGAGGATATGTTCCTATGGCATTCAAGACATCAAAGCTTGCTCCTTCTGTGATTTCAAAAGGCTCAGAATCTACATGCACATCATCTTTGCGGAATGGTATAAAATTTTCTGACATATTCATGTTTTTGCAAGTACAGTCACCAATCATTTCACTATCGCTATATGCAGAAGCATTGATCCCAATCTGACTCAAGAGTAGTTCTGCTTCAATCCTGGCTTCAGTTATGGTATTCCTGATCTCTTCAAAGCTTGGAAGTTGATAATACTGATTTCTGGTTCCAGGCATGGACATATTCAATGAGTGTTTTTTGAGTCGTGGTATGATGAAATCTGAGGCAACATTGTTAGCATGAGACCTTATACACATCTCAATCTCGATTCGGTAGAGTCGCTGCATCATCTCCAAAAGGCTAAAATTTACAACAGTTGAATGGATGGGTGTCCTTGAGCGACATGATCTAAAAAACTGTTCGCAAGGTTGTGATCCTGTCAACTGTGGCTCAAATGCTTCTGGAGAAGCTCTACAGTGTTGCACAAGCATCACCAACGCATGAGCATTTAGCTCTATACACAAGTATGTGTTTGATGTTATAAAATTTTTTCCTAGGGTATATCTAGAAGAATGTGTTCGGAGCCAATATCTCCACATTCGAAAGAAGTAAACTGCAATCCATATCTTTTCTATTCTTTGTAGTGGCTCCATATTCAGTGAATAACTCTCTATAACATTTTTCGTCATTTTTAGAAATAATGCTGTGCCTTTAAATCCATGTTTTTCAAGTAAAGACACTGACTTAGAATCGCATAAACGCTCTACAGCTGCGTAGTTCATTTTGTCTTTGAAATTTATATCTGTTTGTCGAAGAATATGTTCTGTGCGTTTGCATGTATCAATAATGTGTCGTATGTGGTCTACACTTATCCTATGGTCACCGATAATCAATTGTATGTCCTTCTTTAACAGTCTTGTTCTAAGTTTAGCTCCAATATGGACCGTATCTTGCACCATTATTAGACTCGGACATCCAGACACTGCATTCCAATGGCAATCTTTCAGTGAGCAAAATTCTGTCTGTTCTTCTTCCAACTGGCACAAAGAAACTGGCTGTACAAATAGTCCACTAACTGACAACATTGCTTTCAGCAATCTCGGGTCTCCATCAGAACTTAAACCTGCAATACATATATCATTTTCTTTGCATTTTGTAATTCTATGGCTCCATCTTCTAATTACTTGTTCAGTATTGAACTTATTGTCACGGCCATATATACAGAAACACATGGGTGGAACAGCAGCTCGCATCGGCTGAGCCATGATAACGTAGACTAAGCGAGAAAGCTCAGCCTTTTCCAAATAATATTTTACTGCAGCCACACTAGTGAAAGGGCAATACGACACAGCAGGCAATCCATTTTCGTCCAAAGGCGCCACAATACCAATGCAAGTGTTAGTATCTTGATCATAATGAACGTTTTTCACGATGCTTGTAGCATCTTCACTAAGCCACACGTCACAATCATTACACTTATAATTTTTCAAATGTTGTTTCAGTTCTGAAATTCTGATTTCACCCTGTTTTACCTTTGTATGGTAAGTCTTCAAATACCTTTCAATTTGATCACTGCTGGGTATGGCGTTTTTCATGTTTGAATACAATATCCTATATTTTGAAGGGCCAAGCCACATGTAGAGCAGAAGGGAAAATTCTTTGACTGATGACAGTTGGTATAATGGTTTTTTTCTGAATGCATTTGATTGCACTGTTTCCCAAAGGTTACTCAAAAAAACAGTCATTGCAGTGTCCTTATTTGCCATTGTTCCATGCTTTTGTAGCAGGTACTTTATGTGGTCCCTTAAATCTTGGTTTTCTTTAATTACCGAAGCTGTCTCATCCATCAAGTCAAAATATTTTGTTATTCTGTGCTGATTAACTGCAGTGCAAACAGTTTCCTGCTGTTTCCTTCAGTTCGAGACCAGTTGTGCCTCGAGTTGTGCATTTTGATGGATGGGACATGTAGTCACATGGGCTCCTTCTGTTTCTCAACTGGAGTCTCAACCTTATTCTCAACAGTCTCTTCTCTTCCAATGTATGTATGGTCAAATTGATATGAAAAGATTTGATCAGCTTCATCATGGCAATCATTACTATCATTGCTACCTTGATCCTCTGTTAAAGGGACAACAGGTTGCTTTTCAGATGAGGATTTATTAAGAAATCCAACCAAATATTTCTGGGTTCCGCCATTATCTTTTTTTGATTTGCTAAAGCAAGTTTCTAAATGTCTTGTTGCATTATAAATAGTGAATGTGCTTTTTTTGGGTTTGATTAACACATTGGTGCCACATGATAAGCAGAGAAGAGTGACATTGACACTTAAATTTGCAGACAGATTGTTATTCTCATATCGTGGAATCTTTTCCTTAACAAGTACTTTGTAATGGTGATCATTTTTAAGAGATTGAATGCGAGGGTTTGGTGACTTATCACACCACTGCTTGATTTTTGTTAAAATATCTTTGTAAATTTCCAATAAAAGGCTATCATTTGAAGGTGGAAGTGATTTTGATATCTGCTTTGGTGCCAAATTACCTTCTGTATTATTGCCCACTGTGCTTTGCAAAGAGTCGGATGAAGAAGACAGTGTGGAACCCGAAGTTGTCGAATAACTTGGATTTTTCACAAACTTTTTCCTTTTCTGGGTGCTATTTGATAGCTGTAATTTTTGCTTTGGATTTTCTGCATAACGTGTCGGTTCCTTGCACTTTGCTATTAGAAGATTTAGCCTCTGCAAATGCCCTGGCAGAAAATGAAATTTTTGAGGCCTCCCTGCATAACAGCCATATATCAAAGCATGCCTAGATGGGTAGTCCTTGAATAAATCCTCATTATCTCTGAAAAACTTCTCAATTTCAGATGTGGATTCAATGTTTGCAAGAGCCAAAACACTGTCAAATCCACTAGCAATTATGCATTCTTTGACTTGGTCAGGTAAATCCACTTCAGAAGCGAGCTTCCAGATTTGATAAGGAGTGAACTCACCATCTATGGTGATTGTTCTTTCAGAACCTGCAGGTAAAAAAATTATAACATTTGAAAAGACAAACAAGCTTTCAACAACTAAAAATGTAGGTAAGTAAATTGCATAGAACTAGAAAAAGAATAAATTGCATTTATTTAATTTTGTTAATTATTAGAATGAATATTTATTAGGTTTGATAGCGATAACAGTGGTCAACAAAAAAAAACAACTTTTTGTCAGCTACTTTGACAAATGTACAGGGTGATTCAGTCAATTTCTGACCATTTCACTCGAATGACGTGCATTAGGGATAAACAATTGAAAGAATATGAGCGCCATATCGAATTTCTAAATAGTTGGAGTTTGTATTGTTGCAACGGCACTGCATGAAAATCGTATTGTTGAAAAATGGCGCCCGCTTTATCAACAGAGCAGAAACGCAAGGTTGTCGAATGGTATTTCGAGACAAAATCACCTGTAACCGTGCAAAGAAAGTTCCGGAAGGAGTATAAGTGTCGAGACGCACCATGCAGGCAGGCAAGCAATCATGGATTTTGTCAAGCAATTTCGTGCCACTGGATGTGTTAAAGGCAAGTAAAAAGGCGGGAGCGAAGCTCGTGTTCGAAGGGCCGAAGTTGTCGATAATGTTCGCACAAGGTTGGTTGATTTCCCTACCAAAAAATCTGTTCGCCGCCTATCCATTGAAGAAGGGCTGTCGTATACCACGACGTGGCGAATTTTGAGAAAGGATTTACACCTGTTCCCGTATAAGATCCATGTTTATCAGGAGTTAACAGACACTGGAAGACAGAAGCGACAACAATTTGCGATGGAGTTTGGAGCAGAAATGGAAGCCAATCAGGACATTGTGGACAACCTGTGGGTGTCAGATGAGGCCTTCTTCCATCTGTCAGGTGACGTTAATAAACACAACGTTTGTTTTTGGGGTTCCCAGCACCCTTATGAGATCCATAAGTCACCTCTTCATCCACGAAAGGTTATAGCTTGGTGCGCGATTTCCAAAAGAGGCATCATTGGTCCGTTCTTTTTTGAGGGCACCGTAACGTCACAGGCTTACCATAACATGTTGGAAACCTTCTTCATCCCCGACCTGCGAAGGAGGCGTATACCACTTCGACATCAATGGTTTCAACAGGATGGGGCTAGGCCTCACACTACTAATGAAGTGTTAGACTTTCTCAATCAGAAATTCGGAAATCGTGTCATTTCAAACAGGTTTCCAGATCGATTCGGGGGTGGCTTTCTTTGACCTAAACCCATGTGATTTTTATCTCTGGGGGTTCCTTAAAGACAGTGTGTTCACTAGAGCACCAAGAACCCTAGACCAGCTCCGACAAAGCATCGTCGTCTGCTGCACCCTTGTGGATGCAGAAATCCTGGCTAGAGTTATGAATAACTTCACCATTCGGCTGCGAGCAGTTCAAAACGATCGTGGTTGTCACATTGAGCATATCATCAAGACTTTTCCAAGGGAATAAAAACTCTGAACTAAAATATCATACTGAAATGCTAAGTTTGTAAACATTAATGAGTCAATAAATCATAGTACTGAAATGGTCAGAAATTGACTTAATCACCCTGTAGGTGTTCTAGACTAATTTGAGTGTCCTAATTCCAAATCGAACCCCCAAATTTCTCTATCACGTCAGGATGTAAAGTAATTGCCACTTCCTCCCGCTGGACTTAGGGGCTGTTAGCAACGAACATGGTGAAAGATTTCATCAAGAAATTAATTTAATGGAGACAAGATACCAAGGCCGTTACGATCCAAATAGGATGGGCGACTTTTGCTGGTTTCTGAACAGGGAAAACTAATGCTGCGCACTAGCGCCTGAGCAAATCTTTAAAACATTTTTTAATAAATGCTTTATCTTTATCTACTGTATGAAATATTTTTATGAAATCTAAGGTATGTTTAACACCATTTTAAATGTTTATGTAAAATAACATTGCTTAAGTTTGTGTAAAACAGTCTCATAATGTCAAATTTAAACAGATTAGTTTATACAGTATAACTCGCGATCCTGACGAGTTCAAATTTGGAACACACAAATTAGTCTAGAACACCTATATTTCCCCCAGTAGCAAAATTGTTGTTGACCAGTGTAATCGACAAAAGTTTTACATAGAAAAAATTTAAAAAAAATTACATTAAATCTACACAGACTGCTTACAAAAGCAATATTGTCTGTATATCTTTACATTTCCTTCTTTATTTATTTATTTATTTACATGTAGTGAAAAAAGGTGAACGACTACTTCCCCTCCTAT
>JAHWFO010005226.1:111897-126707 GCA_023313115.1 Rhysida immarginata | reverse complement strand
CCCCCCCCCCCCTGGCTACGGGCCTGACCCTGTATATAAAATTTTAATTGAAAACAAAATTTAAGGGAAAAACAATAGTTACAAATTTTATCGATTGTCAGTTTTATTTCTAGACGATTACAATGTGAAAATTTTGAAAATAAAATTCATTTCAGCCAAATTTTAGAGCTGGCGCAATAAAATGATTGGGCCAATTGGGCTAAAAATGGCGGATTGCCGTACTTTAGAGTAATCCTAGAGTGGTTATAAAGGCCACAGCCTACATGATTAGAGAAGTAATCTCTAATCATGTAGGCTGTGTAAAGGCACTCAAAGGCTAAGGTCAAAAACTCTCACCGGTGAGAAGAGTTAGCGTTTGGTCGGTCAGAAATCCCGGTGAGAAAACAGTGACGTCATTTTAACGCGGTCAGAAACGCCAGTTAGTGCTGCTATGCCTAACCGGTTAGTCTCACCGTCCTCACCGAGAAAAAGACGGTTAGCCCAGTGAGAAATTACGTCATCATTCTCTCTCCGGTGAGGGTTTTTGACCTTAGCCTAAGTAATCCTAAAGCTCTGTATATACAAGTATGGACAAGTATGGACAACTCTCGAAAATCACTCGTTTTTTACGCAATTTAACGCTCATCGTATGTATACATAAATTACATAAAAACAAGTGATTTTCGAATTTTAATAAGCAGTCTAAAGAGAGTGAGACTACGAAAGGGCCATAAATGGCGTCAGTTGTCCATACTTGTATATACAGAGCTTTAAGTAATCCGTGTTTCTGTCGCCGCCTGGTAGTGAAGACGTGAAGCGTTTCTCTCTCTAGGTGACTCTTGTTTATGTATGTGTTTGACATTATTATCCCGTTTAACAGCCGGTGTTTTTTCTTTAATCGTTGCAACATGTGTTCCGAAATGGCAAATTGTATATCGATTGATGTTTAGGTAAACCCGTATTTGTGGTTTCACAGGTTACAGGATGAGTTTTCAGTCTGTTCGGGATTCTTCCTTTCTTGAGAAAATTAAGAGGCTCGATGCTTATCCTAAAACACTCGATGACTTTAGTGTGAAAACATTTTCCGGTGCTGCAGGTACCTGTCTGGGAAATTGTTACCTCCCCTTTTCTTATGCATAAAACGATTAGTTTTTTATCTTGTTGTGAATAAATAATGTTTTATATATATAAATATACACCCTTAAACTCTTGATTCTGATTTCCCACACATAAAATAGCATATGATTTCTATATGTTTAATGTGATCATGTGTTTGAATTTGGAATTGTATTCAAATTTCAGTGACATTGATTAGTGCCTTTATAATGACCTCTTTACTCGTCAGTGAGCTGAGTTATTACATGACGACTGAAGTGAACGAAGAATTACTGGTCGACACAAGTAGGGGACAGAAACTTCGCATTAACGTCGATGTCATCTTCCACAAGATTTCTTGTGGCTGTAAGTAATCGAGGACACTTAGTGTTCAAGTTACATGTAAACATAAAAAACATAAAATTAATTAAAATAATTAATCGAGGAAACCTACAAATAAGGTTAGAATTAATTATTTTATTTCACTTGCACAAGATTAGCAAAATAAGATATTTATAAAAAATAATGCTTTTTAAGCTGAAAACTAAAAATGAACTAAAGTCATTTGCATACTTAACATTATATTAAACTAGCAGAGGCACCCGGCGTTGCCCGAGATAAGTACAGTTGTAGGTTAAACAGAACAACCTCATGAAGTTAAATAATAAATTTGTTTTCAGTAATTCTACAATTTCCGTCTATAGACGAAGCAGTTGTTCACATGTTTCCGATGCCCAGATAACTTTTTGTCATCTCTGCCCAATACTCATTCATTTCTTCACTGGCGTTTCGATAGATATGAATTATTGTTATAATCCTTCGAAAGATTTTTCTAGGACATAACACCATATGAAGAGTTGGTTTGAAGAGTTGAATTATGTATGTTTTGTTATCGGTTATGTCGTCAACTGTAGCTCGAACGAAGGGACTGCGTCCTCTGTCATCTTTCACTCTTTCTGAATAGTCTGCTAACTCAACTCTCCATTATCTCCAGTTACTGATCATTATTAAATATTTCCAAGAAAATGTTAACTTCTAAGAAAAGCCCGAACAACAGAAATTCTACGTATTGTTACAAATTTAATTTTGTTTTATAATTCTCTGAGGTGGGATGGAACCATCATTCTTAATGAACCTACTTATATTGCACACTTTGCCCGGGACTTTAATTACCCTCTTGTTGTTCTGTTTCAGATTAAAATGTATCCATCTTCACCCCCAGGGAGCATCAGTGGATACTTTAGACCTATCTTTTAAAATTTCCCTTGCCTTTGACGTAGAAGCTCTTATACCCTCCTGCTCTGTGTTCAGATGTTTCCAATGCCCGGATAGGTTTTTATCTTTCTGTTGCAAATTTCACTGATCAATACTCGTTTTTTCTCTCTCTCTTTTTTCTTTTTTTTTTTGCCAAACACACAAATTTTCGCCAGTTGTCTGGACGTTTTTAGGGAGCTCAAGGGAGACCCGTGTGATTCCTTAGCCTCCTCGATAAACATTGCCTTATCTGTGTCCTGTCATTGCATAATCATATTTATGCTCGTTGTTAATAATTCGTTACCCTCCCCCTAAAAGAGGTTAATATAGTTATTTATGTAGTGCGACACCAGTTAATGTGTTCAGTATACAGTGCAACACCAGTTAATGTGTTAACAAACTTTCAACCCCCCTTTCCCCTCCTAGGGGTTGAATTTCTAAAAACCCCTTCTTAGTGCTCACTTACAATTTGTAAAGAACCTCTGTACAAAATTTCAAGTTTCTAGGCCTTATGGTTTGGGCTGTGCGTTGATCACTCACTCACTCAGTTTCTTCTTTTATATATATAGATAATAGTTTTTAATTAAAAATAAATAAATAATAATTAAAAAGTAATTAATAAATAATAAATAAAATCAAAATGGAAAGCTGACGTATCGCAAAGAGACTATCTTTATCGAAGCAAAAAGAATAATTCTCTAAAAGCAAAGAGAATATTGGAGAATTATCCTGAAGTTATGAAAGGAGTACTTAAGGACGACTTTATATACAAGGTCATTCAGAAAGGTAGGCCAAGAATGAAATGCCATATACAGTTTGTAGCAAGGAACAAAACATGGATCCGGAAATGCATCCTTACAGAGATAATGCAACTTCTACGAGGTAGGAATGATATTACAGTAGGTGTTCAAAATGCCGACTCCGAGCCTTGATGCAGGTGTTTAGTCTGCGGACGAGATTCTCGCCAACTCTGGTGAAGATGTCCGGAGAATCACAGTCTGGAAAACGCTGTTGGTAAATCCTTTCCGCTTCAGTAGCATTACCCTGTGCCTTGCCGTAGATGAGATGCATGTCCGCCAGCTCCACATTAGTCAAGCGATCCATTGTACGACAGTGGAGTTACATGTTTCGTTTCCTGTCTTTTAAAGAAGAGAATACAAACAATTTACATGTTTAGATCCTAATTTACATGGACCCTACCAACCATTGCTGTCCGGGTAACGCACATCCATTCCTACCTCGTACAAGTTGCATTATCTCTGTAAGGATGCATTTCTGGACCCATGTTTATAGGAAAAATATTGTTCCCCGCTACAAACTGTACATGGTATTTCATTCTTGGCCTACCTTTCTGAATCGCCCTGTATAGTTAGCATAGGGAATAGTAAGACGGAATTGGCTGAAATACTAGGAGAACAAATGGGAGGCCAGGAGATGAATTTGAAGACTTGCTGGGATAGGACAGGAAGGAGAACAAATAGGAGGTAATAAGAGGGCTGTGAGAAAAATGTAATATGATAACACATACAAAATTAAAATGACAGAAATTATAAAAAAGGTTAGAAATGATAGGGCTTCGCATATAAAAGGATGTATAGCAAAACGATTTCATAAAATTCCCTGACTTTTCCTTGATTTTTCCTGACCATCAGCAGGGAAAAAAAGGTCTATCTTAATAGAATATTATTGACATTATTCGAATTTTATGATTCCCTAACTTTTCCCGGTTACAAAAATATTCCCTGACTATTCCCTGTCGCTAGTCACCCTGTATAATAGTTGCGCATAAAAGATCTCTGGGTCAATGATCACTGAAACAAAAGAGTATAGAAAGCCTACAAAAAAAGAGAGTACAGGGACGGACACAAAATGAATATAGAAGTAGAAAAATATGAAAGAACATTAAAAAGAGGAAATAACTGAGAAAAGATAAAGAAAAAAGGGCCCAGAGAGCCTACGACAAATTAGGGAATAGCTGAAGTTGGAGAGGAATACGGGAAAGGTAACGAGGGAATGGTGCCTTTGTTAAGATTAATGCCATTAGGGGTGAGGGAATTAAATTTCCAAACAAGAAAAGACTCTGATTGCTTTCTTTCTCTTTTGTTATGGAAGTTACTACGAAGAATATAAAGGGTGACAGGGGAATTGAAGTGTTTAGTGACAGGGGTGTCAGTATTGCTAAACATGTCAAACTTATGTCTGGTGAATCTGGTGCGTATGGTATTACCCGTTTCTCCGACATACTGTTTCTGGCATACTTTGCAATGTAACAGGTAAATTAGGTTGTGAGAAGTTCAGGTCAGGTTCTGGTGAATCTTGAGAGTAAAGGAGGAAGCACTGCTGGAAATTGAGGTGGCAAGGTTAAGAAAATGGCAAACGCCACAATGTTTTTCATTGCAAGGAGAACATCCCTTAGAGGAAGTGCATGGTTTAGTATTAGCAACATGGACCAGAAGAATATCTTTAAAATTAAATGTCTGTTTAAAAGAAACTTTTGGTGGTTCTGGTAGAATGGAATGTAGAAGAGGAGAGTTGTCAAAAACATGTTGACGTTTCCTTAGGACTATTTTAATACTGTTGAGGATTGGATGATAAGGAAGAACTAACACTAGGTGTTGTCATGGCTGGAGAAGGTTTGGGATTGTTTTTAGAATGGGAATTACAATGTTTATAAGTAGAAGTGCGTATGACAGATTTGGGGTAGCCTCTTGCTTTAAGGGAGTCAGTAAGGGTGTTAGCATGGAAGTCCTTATCAGATTGATTAGTGCATATTCTATGGATGTGAGTTAACTGACCTAAAGGGATGTTATCCTTGCAATGGTGTGGATGGCAGCTGTTATAGTGTAAGTTCTGTTGCTGGTCGGTGGGCTTCTTATAGAGATTTGCAGACAATTTATTGTTAGTGATAGAGACGTCCAAAAAAGGAACCTTCGTGATAGAATAATTGTGAGAAAACTTTGAGGGGTGGACGGAGTTAGAGTGGATGATAAAAGGAGTGAGTCTTCATTATGTGGCCAGATCAGGAAAACCTTGTCAATATACTGCAGCCAGACCAACGTCTTCAAAAGAGACGTGGAAAGTAGTTTGGTTTCCACCTCCCCCATAAAAATGTTGGCATAGTTAGTTGGGAGCCATTTTGGAGCCCATAGCAGTGCTACTGGACTGGATATAATACTCATTGTTAAAAGTGAAGAATTTGGAGATGAGGATGGTGTGAAGGAGAAGGCAGATGGTATCAATAGAAGGGTTGAATAGGTTTGTTAGCCATGAGGCTGTTGCGAACAGCTTCAATCCCTTCATCATGAGGAATGATAGTGTAGAGAGAAGAGACATCAAGCGTGCAGAGGAAGACGTTCTTGAAATCGTAATTAGAGTCGTTAAGGCGCTGGATATGGGAGAGAAAATCGTTAGTGTCTTTGATATAGGAAGAGAGAGACTGGGTGGTATGTGGCGTATGTGGTGGTCGACATTAGCAGATAGTGGTTCACAGAGAGTGTTGTTACCAGAGATGATCGGACGGCCGGGATTGCCAGGTTTATGAATTTTAGGAAGAAGGTAGAAACGATCAGGGGAACTGAATTTAGGAAGGAGGAAGAGGCACCCTATCATTCCTAAACGTTTTTATAATTTCACTTTCATATGTTTCATCCTATTGCATTTTTCTCGCTGCCCCCTTATTATTTCCTATTTGTCCTCCGTCCTGTCCTATCCCAACAGTTCTTCTAATTAATCTCATTTGTTCTCTTCTTGTTTTTCAGCCAATACCGTATTACTATTCCCCATGCAAACTATATATAAACCCGTCCGTTAGTACAACTTTCATAACTTCAGGATAATTCTCTAATATTCTATTTGCTCTTAGAGAATTATCCTTTTTTGCTTTGATAAAGGATAGTCTCTATCCGAAACGTCAGCTTTTTATTTTGATTTAGATTAATTATTTTTGTTTATTATACCTTATTTTTCATTTAATTTGCATTTTTAATTAATAACTATTATTTATTGTATTCCAGGGTTCTTGTGTCTCGTCCTTCTCTTAATATATATCCGTTCATCAGGGTTATTGCTAAAGCGTTTGATACAAAGAAATTCGTTATTGGTGAGGTTAGGAAGAGTTTTTTTTAATATTTTTATCAGGTCGTTGCATATCAAATGTCGAATTGCAGAGGTCATCTTTAATGGCCCTCTAGAAAGGATACCTTCACATGTGCTATTCGAAATAACCCCTATTGCAATCCAAACATTGTTGCCAACGATTTGACAGCTTCTCGAGCCCTCTCCGATAGAATCCATGGTCACGGGACTCAATAAACTCCCGAAATGTGTTTTCGACGTCTCCTTGGGTTAGGAAAGTTTTCCTCCGGAGAAAATTGCCCTAGGCTCTGGAAAAGATGGTAGTCGGTAGGGGAGAGGTCCAGAGAGTATGGTGGGCTACACCTCTTAGCCCAGAGCCAGCAGCGCCTGCATGATCGTTCGTGCAATATGCAGATGTGCGTTATCATGCAGAAGAAGGATGTCTTAGTGATGCACAGGTGTTGCTGCTGACACAGTTTTGTGTTCATACGACGCCTTTGCGATACAGGTTGTTGCTGACATAGTTTTGTGTGCATATGATGCAGTTCACGACAGTAGGTCGCAGCGGTGATTGTCTGTCGCAGGGGTTCATCAGCATCCAGCCACTGTAATGACAGTTTCCTATTGTTGTATATGAGCCACTTCTCGTCTCAGGTGACAATGAGATCAAGAATCCCTGCTTCTTCATGGCACAAAAGCAATTCCCTACACACCAACTGACGCTCTTTTTGGTTTTCCGTAAGTTCATGTGGGACCCATTTGTCCTTCTTCTTCAACTTGCCGATGGTCCTAAGGTGTCTACTGACAGTCGATACTGATACAGCATGATCCCCTGCAATGTCCCGAACAGTTTTTGACGGGTCCTCTTCCACAGATCGCTTCAGAAGTTCTGCTGGGAGATAGAAATGTTGGGCGGTCTGCCGCGTGGCTCATTTACCAAGCCCGTCACTCTTGGCCGGAATTTTCTGAACCAACGTTGGACAATGCGTTCGTTTACGGTACCTATACCGAATACCTTATTGATGTTTCGAGAGGCGTTGGATGCAGTGTGATTCAACATGAACTCGTAATGCATTATCACATGTAATTTGTATGAAGTCGTGACTATCTTCGCTTAGGTTCAAACTTATTAAATATCAGCACAGACATGCAAATTTCAGGCAGCTGGTCGCTGATAGGTTTATCTCTAGGAATGTACCACTTTGTTATGGGTACTTGCTACTAAACGTGGAAACCGTGCTCAAGCGCGGAACCCAGCTTGAAATCTGACATTGATATGCAACGACCTGATAGTAATAGAGAGGATGTCATTTTATATAGACTTGATGTAAACTTCAAGCTCAGGATTGATATCATGAGGAGGGGTCCAGTCGCTAGGAATAATGGGAATGGGAGGGGTCCATTCTGGTCCATGCTGCTATTACTAAACCATGCATTTCCACTAAGGGATGTTCTCCTTGCAATGAAAAACGTTGTGGCATTTGCCATTTTCTTAACCCTGCCACCTCCATTTCCAGCAGTGCTTCCTCTTTTACTCTCAAGATTAACCAGAACCTGACTTGCACTTCTCACAACCTAATTTACCTGTTACATTGCAAAGCATGCCAGAAACAGTATGCCGGAGAAACGGACAATACCTTCTGCACCAGATTTGCCAGACATAAGTTCGACATCCTTAGCAATGCTGACACCCCTGTCGCTAAAACTTTAATTCCCCTGGCCACTCTTTACAGGGCCGGCCAGGTGGCTGAGAGGGTTAGGGCGTAGGCTTTCTAGTTCTCGAGTCCGCCTGGCCATGGGTTCGAATCCCGCCGTGGGCATGGATGTTTGTGTTTGTCCCGGGTTGCGTACAGATATAACTTGTGTAAAAGGCGCAAAATGACGTTAGTAGTCGAAGCCTTAATTTCTAGAACCCCCCCCTCCCCCACTCATTTACAAGTTGTCAGCCTTTATATTCTTCGTAGTAACTTCCATAACAAAAGAGTAAGAAAGCAATTCGAGACTTTAAATATTTGGAAATTTATTTCCCTCTCCCCTAATGGTATTAATCTTAACAAAGGCAGCATTCCCTCGTTACCTTTCCCATATTCCTCTCCAACTTCAGCTATTCCCTAATTTGTCGTAGGCTCTCTGGGCCCTTTTTTCTTTATCTTTTCTCAGTTATTTCCTCATTTTAATGTTCTTTCATATTTTTCTACTTTATGATCATTTTGTGTCCGTCCCTGTACTCTCTTTTTTTTCGTAGGCTTTCTGTACTCTTTTGTTTCAGTGATCATTGACCTCGAGATCTTTTATGCGCAACTATTATACAGGGTGACTAGCGACAGAGAATAGTCAGGGAATATTTTTGTAACCGGGAAAAGTCAGGGAATCATAAAATTCGAATAATGTCAATAATATTCTATTATGATAGCCCTATTTTTGGCTGCTGATGGTCAGGAAAAGTCAAGGAATTTTACAAAATTGTTTTGCTAGACATCCTGTTATATCCTGAGTCCTATCATTCCTAACCTTTTTATAATTTCTGTCATTTTAATTCTGCATGTGTTATCCTATTACATTTTTCTCGCCGCCCTTTTATTACCTCGTATTTGTCCTCCTTCCTGTCCTATCCCAACACGTCTTCAAATTCATCTCCTGACCTCCCATTTGTTCTCTTCTAGTATTTCAGCCAATTCCGTCTTACTATTTCCTATGCTAACTATATATAAAGTCGTCCTTAAGTACTCCTTTCATAACTTCAGGATAATTCTCTAATATTCTATTTGCTTTTAGAGAATTATCATTTTTGCTTTGATAAAGGATAGTCTCTATGCGAAACGTGAACTTTTTATTTTGATTTTATTTATTATTTATTATTTTTTTAATTATTATGTATTTATTTTTTATTTTTAATTAACTATTATTTATTGTATTCCAGGGTTTTTGTGTTTCGTCCTTCTCTCATTTGTATCCATTCTTTTATCATTATTTTAAGAAGAATCTCTTCAGAATGGCCTGTGGAATTACAGATTATCAGCAGCTAATGATGGGCCTAGCAAATGATCATTAATCACATGCTGTGTTAATATGGTATCATGTACAGTTACATCTTTTTTTTATGTGGTGGATAGGTTTCCCAGCAAACAGCATATAAATAAAAGCAGAATAAACACTTATGACAAAAGATTAGGCATACATTTCATAATTTTCTAAAATTGCATAAAACCAAAGAAATGAGTTAAAATTAACCTAAAATCACATAAAAGTCTACAGAAATTGAAGAAAATAGGGACGTCTAACAATTCCTTCGAAAATCTAAAATGAATTGATATGGAACTTTAAAATAATTTTGTTTTCACACTTTATTCACTTGGTTTTATTGGTTTTATATATATATTGTTAGGGATAAGCTTAATGGTTTGGAAATTTTTTATTGTTATTTAGAAAGTAGGCCTGGAATTGGCAGTTTTTGGAGGAATTTATATTTTTTTTATTTTTATTTTTTTTGTTTATTATATCATACTTAACTATTTAGACTATCTTGAAAAGTAACAACAGTTTTGACATGGTTTTCATTAGAATTATTGTCGCTATCTGATAATTGTAGGTTCTTCTTATGGTAAGTGATCTAAAATTGTGATTTTCATACCAAAGAAATTGCTTGTCTTTGGGCTTTTTCTCCTCCATCAGGCCAAAGCAAATCTTAAAAAAATATTTTAGCAAAATTTAGACATACGATAATGAAAAGGCAAAAGCCAGTTCACATGCAAAATTGAATTTCTCGAGCACTCACTTTTTACATGTTAAAGTTTGAAAGTCAGAAAGACTATTTATTACTCGTGTTGCATATTATAAAAAACTACATGTAAGGTAAGTCATTTATATAAAATCAGCAACTGTGGAATATGTCACAACAAAGAAAAAATCTAACAAAGTGTGTCAAAAATCTAAGAATGGGTTATTTTCCAATTATGCAATCGGGTGAGTTGGCTTCTAGTAATAAATATAAACTAGAGATGAACCTCCAAACATCAGGTGATGATATTGTTGAAAAAATGGATGGAAAAATTTTTTTCTGTCCATCTTTTCAACAATATCACGACAAGTAAAGCATCGAACGGTACAATGAAACAACTCCGGAGGCAGAGGAATCTCATCAGAAGTCATCAAGGAATATGTTGCTGAAAACTTACTATAACCAAAAATGAACTACCTCTTAGTTCACATTAGACTAAATTTCTTCTAAGAAGTATGGTTATTTGTTTTTGGTTACCGTATTTTACAGTAATTAGGCTGCAGCGCTGAAATTCAGCATTTTCTTAAAAAAAACAAAAAAAAAACAAAAAAAACCAAAAAAAAACGCTAATTTGGCTGCCCCATTGGATAGGTCGCACCCCTCCCCTCCTCCAAAAATCTATCCTAATTCACTTTATGGAAATATGCTGCAATTTACAGTGTTAAGTAACATTTTATTCTAGAAATAATGAACATATATACAGTTTATAGAAGTGTACATACAGCGTGCCTGTGTAAACAAAAATATTGCCCAAAACCAGAAGCAAAAATTGCAGTTCTTCCACTTTACATTCATAGCCATTGAAACGTGTCGATTACCAGTTCCTTTTCTACACGTTATTTAATAATGAGTAGTGCTTATTTCAAAAGTTTGGATCCTGAGGATGAAGAATGATATACAGGGTGAATTTTAAGTACACCGAGAAACTTTTAGGGGAGGTAGTATGGGTGATTCTAAGCAAAAAAGTTCATATGAACATGGGTCCTAATTTGAACGATAACTCAGATATGAACAGAAATAAAAATACTGCCACCAAGTTCAACGAGTTATAAACTCAAGTTCTCTAACACCTATGATAAGGAAATTTGGGTGTATAATAGAGTATGTAAAACTGTGTGTACCATCAAAATTTGATTGAATTCCAACAAGAAGTTTCCAAGTTACGCAGTCAACATCGTGACAGTGCTCACATGTGAGTACTAACCAGCAAGTGTTACTAATCAGCCATCAGTACAGTATAACATGTAGTTTATTCTTAAAAACCTTTTATTCTTAAAAACCCTTTATTTTTTTTTCTGCTTATGAAAATTTTTGCAGCACAGTGGTTGATGATCACTGTTCTAGTGGATATGGATTGGGACAAACTTCATTGAAGACTTTTGTCAAGTAGACCTTCATGTCGCTGTACAGACCTTCTGAGATGCCGCCGATCACGATTTTGCATGACTGTTTTCAGTCCACATCCTAGACCTTGTGACAAACACTGCGGGTTGTGTTTCCATGAATTAAGAGATCTCGCCAGTCGAGATACCGGTCAGCTGTGCAGTCTTATTTTCTATGATTATTTTCTCCATGATGATTATTTTCTACGAATTGTAAAGACATTGCAGGGATCTAGCTAGAAATTGCTGAGTGCTGGTTAATTTTCAAGAAAAATGACATATTTACATCTCAACAAGAGTGGTAGTCAGTTACCATTGCAAAATTTGGAGTCCCAGTATTTATAACAGGCTCTTACTAATCTTTTTAATACTTGTTAATATCTTGACTGTATAATGCATATTTCAAATGAACTATCTTTAGAAGAATTTTTGACAAAGAATGTCGAAACAAGATCGCCAGTGCTGGTCATGGAAATGGCAATTTTTTTATGCTGGTGGCAATGCGATAGTCCTGATCATGTGCGACCATGCTTATCAGTGTAGCTAGATACCTGTATTAGAATTATATCGGAGCTTGAGGTTTAATAGCAGGAAACCTCAAAATTTGTTTAAGATTACTAATTCGACTTGAATTAAATCAACCTGGTAGTTTAATTGGAGACGACCAGGTATATAAAGTTATTGTTACCACCCTTGCTTTTATTATCATCTTTTTTTTTTTTATAGTAATACATATTATAACAGAGGATTTGGTAATTGATTATTACCATTAACATTAGGAGCTCCGAACGTAGCATTCCCACGAATAAATATTGTAGTAATTTCACTCGGACATCTTTTTTGTTTTTCTCATTCTACACTACTACTACCGACACTATCTGCTGATATGAGTAGAGACTCCATGTGCAACTCACGTTACCCAGTTAATTTTGTATGTTCTGTATACTTACGGCAAGTGGCATTCATATTTACATATTTTATGATAGGTTTCTAATTCATTGATCAGGTAGTATCGTATGGAACAATTGCATATAAATCGTTTAAGCATATATCAATAAATTAAGTTTAACATATTTATAATTCTCTTAACATTTTATAGGTCCTTTATATATTTATACAGTTAATGAAATTTACCCAATTCAATGAAAATGCAATTTTATGTTGTCTCATACATTTGAACAAAAAATGCACTGCCTTCTAATGTAACTCCAAATCTACTAGTAAAATCAATAAGTGTGGAGACTGGCCTTCCTGATGAATATGATGTATTGTTATCACATATTATACACAACCACCTTCAAAGTACTCCCCTTCTGCAACTATGCACTACTGCCATCATGAGTACAGTTAATGAAAACATTACTGGAAACCTTTAGAGAAGATGGTCTTCAGGGCAGTCGTTGCTGCTTCTTGAACCTCAGATGCTCCCTTGAAATGACGTCCTTTGAATTTGTTTTTCAGATGGGAAGAACAGGTAAAAGTCGCGTGGAGTGAATAGGGAGGGTGAGGAAGGGTTGACGTTCCCATCTTAGCCAGTTGCATGAAAGACCGATGTCACGTTCCATTACCCAATCCTTGCTTTTCCAGAATTCTGGGAGTTTCCGGCAGTCAGCATCCTGGAGGGAAGCCAGGATCTGTGTGTACCTCTCTTTGTTCACTGTCGTCCCTTCCGGTATGAACTCGTAATTCTCTTCTGACGAACGCAAACAACTAGAGTTTACTGACACACATTGTTTGTAAAAACCGTCCACTGTGGAGCTGCTTCCTCCTTACCGTGTTTCGTGTCTTGTGTGCCTCTAGGCCACAGTCAAATAGTTCCCCTCTTCTCCAAGCTTGATTGAAGATAACACGACAGTCTCCGAACTTAATTATAATACCCATATAAAATTATCTATCACCTTTACAGTTCAATGCAATAAGCTCTCCATTGGTTTTCATTTACACAAGTAGTATGCTCCCAAAAAGTTATGAAAATTTTAACCTTTTCAATTAAGGCATTTAATTTTCTCTATACAAGAGGCATGATTTTTAAGTAGGTACCATTTTGATATAAAAAAAAAAGGAAAACTTTTTTTATCACCTTAATTTTTATATGAAAACCTGGACCTTAATCTACTTTTCTACATAATTTCAATTTATATTAAGGCATTTTTCATATCATAGGGACAGCTTCTGAAATCTATCCTCATAGAAATCGGTCGGCTTATTTGCTAACCACTACAGCATGGCTGTTTTGACATCATTGTCGTCATAGCGCTGACCGCCAAGGTGGTTCTCTTAAGTGCAAGAACAAATGATGATCACTGAGCACTAATGTTACACAGAAATCAAAACAACAGTCCATGGAATGGAGGCATTCAATATCACCCAAGAAAGTGAAGTTCAAGTAAACAATTTCAGCCTAAAAAATCTTGTGAACTTTGTTTTGGGATGGTCAGGGTGTTTTGCTTGTGGATTTTTTGCCTTGGGGTACATGTACCACAATCAATGCTGACATATGTTGTGAGACTTTACTACATAAATTGCGTCGTGACAAAACAGCTGTGCGGGAATGATTAGCAAATCAGGATTTCTATGAAACTGCAATATCGTCCCTGTACAATCTGTTGATTTCTTTCATTTAATGTTCTCAATAATTAAACCTGAATCTCAACTCTCTGTATACCATGGAATGGGTCCAACAGCAGTCTAGCATTTCTGACAGCTATGTTTAATTTAGAATAATGTGCATTTATTATAATAGTCATTATGAATATAACAAACAAATAAAATTACATTTGCCATTGTGACAATATAAGCGATGTAGATTCTGAGTCAACATGATCGGCGAGATGAAATTTACACAAACTGGATGATTTCATTTCAGCAGTTATAATGCATAGAGATCTCTTGATTGCAAGGAGGAGGGGAAAGTTTTTCCTATGTTTTTATTAATTTTGAATTTGAAATGAAAATTCTTATTTATGCTAACTGATAATTAACACTTTCATCTTTTGTTTTAAACAAAGTTGGACTTGACTACAGAATTTACCTTTTAAGCAATGATTATATCACATGCCTATAAAGCATGAAGTTAACGATTAAATGTTTAAGTAAAATAATAATAATTTAATTTTAATTAAATTTTAACTAATAGTAATCCAATACGTCCATCCAGGGCCTGTATGGCCTGAGGCCGACGAGTTGGGTCCCTGGATGAACGCCTGGATTAACGACTGCTGTATGATGGTCACAGCAGCCGGGGGGGG
>JAHWFO010005226.1:76943-100614 GCA_023313115.1 Rhysida immarginata | reverse complement strand
ATGAAATTAAAATTGTAAGAAAGGTTAGGAATGATAGGGTGCCTAGCAAAAAGATTTCATAAAATTCCCTGAATTTCCCTTTAGTTTTCCTGATCATCAGCAAACAAAAAAAAGGCTATCATGAAAGAATTTTTGACATTGAAAATTTTGAACAATGTCAATAATATTCTTTCATGATAGCCTTTTTTTGTCTGCTGATAATCAGGAAAAATCAAGGGAAATTCAGAGAAAATTTATTTTTTAATTATTGTTTAATATATCTTATTTTTTATTCATTTTGTATTTTTAATTAATAACTACCGGTATTATTTATTGTATTCCAGGGTTCCTGTATCCCGTCCTTCTCTAAATATATATCCGTTCGTTAGTAAATGAACTATTAATTTTTAAGACGTTATGTAATTTATAGTTTATGGGCTTTCCAACAAAAAAAAAAATTACAAATCTTGAAATAACATTGGCTAGTATTTAAATTAAATATATGACTTACATATTCGAAAAAAAACAACTGAAATTTAGCTTTCAGAATATAGGACAACAATCAGAAGTTGTTTATCAGAAATAATATTTATAAAATAACCGTTTGTAAGGTCTTAGTATAGCAGACTTCTTAAATTAGTTAAGTTATAGACGTACATTAGTAAATACAAAACGTTTTAAAAGCTTTCTAAAGATGTATAAGGAGCTGTAGACCTAATATCAATAGGTAAATAGGACCACATTTTTGGACATTACAGGAAACACAGCGGTGGAGGTATCCTCGTTTTAATAATGGCAGATGTATATCGGGTGTTTTTCTAATGAAATAGTTGTGATTGTCATGGTTAAGACTTATTAAGAGAGGGGATATCACTGTTAGAATGGAATTTATAGTTTTATATACAAAGGAGCATAGTTGAAACCTAAATAGCTGATAGATAGTTAAAATTTGTAGCTCTTGGAATAAATGCAAAACCTTGGAATTTTTAATAATGTTTGCAAAAACCATTTTTGTAGACTTAAAATTAGTTTCAAATTGTATGAAGTGCTTGATCCCCAGAAAATTATTCCGTAGCACAATGATGAATGAATCCAAGCAAAGTAAAGAAGTAAGAGAATGTTATTCGGGAGATATTGTAGTCTGGAGATTATCCCTCGTTTTTTTTTATTAAGATTAGTTATGAGTGAATCTATATGTGAATCCCAAGTAAGGTCATGCGATAGTAACAAGCCTAGGTATTTAACCGTATTCACTGATGATGTTAAGTGATTGTCTTAAAAAATCATAGGAATATTGGAATTCCGTTGAAAAAAGGACATCAAATTTATTTTATCAATATAAACCATAAGAGAATTTGTATCATTCCATTTCTTCAATGTTGATAAAGACAAGTTGATGTTAGATATCAGCTGCATTATATCAGAATCAGAGAAGAACAGAGTGGCGTCATCTGCATAAAAAATAGATAATACGAGAGATAAAACAGTAGGGAGATCATTAATAAATAGATTGAAAACAGGGGTGTTAAAATCGATCCTTGTGGGACTCCCCCCCACCCTCTGACTTCTTAGTATGTTCATAGAGGACAAGCTTGCATGAGACAAATAGTATTGTATGCTAGTTAATAAACTAGTCAGCCAAAACAAAGGAGGACCATGAATGTTGTAAAATTTAAAGTATAAAAATTAGAGCATTTTTTTAATTTTATTTATTTTTTTTATTTTTTTTTAATTTTGTTTTATTATTTTTATTTTTATAGTTTTAAGCATCGATGCTATTGATGTTTCTGGAGCCCAGCAAATTAATGTTGCTCATAATATATATAAGCGGCGTTTAAATGCTTCAGGAAATCCTATTAATGACCCTGAAAAAGAAGAAGGTAAACTTTATTATTATGAGGGTCAGTCAAATGAAAATGAGATTATAGAAATGACAGTAAGAATATGCACGTGGAGGTGCGTTGTAGCATACGGGCGCATTCGTAGACATGTTAAGTAATCATGCGAGTCGTTAGTGTTCATAGAAACTGTGTTGTATGTGATTCGCAAAGCAAGACGTGAGATAGAGTAATGGCATTCGTCATCCAAAATGCAAAGGAGGAGGAACAGCGTGTGGTTTTGAAAGGACCTCTTCTCATTGAGTTCACACCTAAGGGCAATACCATTAATGCGGATCGATACTGTAAAACTCTTCAATGTTTGCGAGTGCCCATCAAGAACAAATGGTCAGGAATGCTGACGGCTGGTATAGCCCTGCTTCATGACAACACCACGCCTCATACAGCCAACAGGACAATGGAGCAACTGATGAGGATGCGATGGAATGTCCTAGAGCATCCTCCCTATAGTCCTGGCATGGCACAGTGCGATTTTCACGTTTTCGGACCGTTGAAACGACATTTGAAAGGACGACAATTCACATCGGACACTGAGGTCCAACAGGAGGTCATTCTTTCAGCAGCCAAGGGAATTTTATGAGAAAGAATAGATGGGATGCTTGCCTTAACGCCCACAGTATTTATTTCTAAATTTGTTCAGATATGTACCAACGCCTTTAAAAAATCTCATTTTCATTTGACTGACCCTAATACATTTACCCTATTTATAATTTTCTAAAATTGTGTATAGAGGGGAAGTCAGTAAGTAAGTTATAAATGGATATAGAAATGAAACAAGTAAAAGTACTGATTTGAAAACTATTTTTATTTCCCCACATTTATCTCCCTGTACCATGAGGCACTTGTCCCATCATTACACACGGGGCCCCCCCCCCCCCCAAAAAAAAAACAAACAAACTAGCAGCATAAAATTCTTTGGGTTGCTGTCTGAATGAGGCAATGAATTCCCTATGTACAACTTCATCGCCGGAAAGTGATGCTCACAGCCTTCTGGGATCACTAGGGCATGTTGTTTACCATATTACGGCGGTGCCGATGAAATTCGTCTTTTTACATGGCCTCTACCTCTCTGAACTCTAGCACCAATTTCCTGGAGGGCACTGCAGTGAGTCTCCTTTATTCTTGATCATAGTAACTGTTAGAGATTTTGGCCTGTAAATGCTGACTCCTACTGTAACATCCTCATGTAATGTCAGGAAGCGACCAGAACTCCTAATTAACGGGTTGTTGTTATTGCATGATAATCATCAACAAGACAACTGAGATGCTGCAAAAGTTCAACTGGGAAGTTTTCGAGTATCCTCTTATCTTGCTCCAAAAGATTTCCATTTGTTCGGCTCCAAATCGTACAAAGTTAATTACCGTAAATCCTCTACTATAATGCGAGCAATTTTGGCCTAAAAAAGCACCTAAATTTGCTGGATCGTATTATACAAAAGGATAAATATCAGCCGTCCAACACGACTGCGGCCGGAGGAGGTTTTGTCCGGACGGGATTTTGTCCTGATGAAATTACCGTATAATATACATTAATTATATTGCATATACAGTGTCCAGTTCATTATACAATAAATTAATTCACTTTTTATTTGAATTTCTCGTCTCCAACATCTAATACAAAAACGACTCCCAAAGATCGCTACTTCCCAACTGTCTCGGCCAAAGCGTGACCAACGAGAGAGAAGGCCTCTGCGATGAAACGTAATACATTGTTACATCATCGTAGATAGTGCATTGTTATTCGTATTTCAACCAATAATAAGCCCTGAATTAGCACTATCTATGATGATGTAACAATGTATTAAATTTCAATGCGGAGGCCTTCTCTCTCGGTGGTCACGGCCAAAGCCTACAAGAAAGCTTATGCAGTCAAGTTATGAAAAATGTTAAACTGAATAAAGATTACTTGTTTTTTTATTAATAAAATTGATGTACTGTTGTGTGGGAAAGCTTTCTCTATCAATGTAGGGCTATAAACTTCCAAACTGCCTCGACGAATTGGAGGCAGTTGCTTTTGTCGAAGTTGCTTTCTGTGCTGATGATATTCACATGAATTTACCGTGTATTATACATTAATTACATTGCATATTCAGTGTCCAGTTCATTATACAATAAATTAATTCACTTTTTATTTGAAGTAATTTAACAAGTGCCTCATGTACAGGAAGATTGTGCTGAAATAAAAGTAGCTTTCAAAGCAGTAATCTGACTTCTCATATATACACAAATTATCTATGAGGTGTGCCCTAATGAAAAGGAGACTACGGTTATATTTAACGAATATTTTAATTACAGAATATTTGACGTACAGTTAATGTGTAACATAAAACCTACACATAATTGCCTTTGATAATGGTGCACTGATTTCAGAGCATAAGAAGCGAATGATGGCTTCAGTGTTGAAACTCCTGGGTTGCATACAGATCCTTTTTCCACAGTGTTCTGCACTTCCTTGTCGCAGGTAAACTGATGACCTATCAGTGATTTTTTTAAGGGGCCAAAAATATGGGATGCACATGGGGAGATGTTGGGGCTGTACAGAGGATATTTGAGGACTTCCCATCGAAATGTTTCCAGCAGATGGAGGGTCTTCTTGGCCACAAGTGGCTTAGCATTGTCCTGGAGTAGCACTATCCATTTCCAGAGGCTCTCTCTGCGCTTGTTTTTGATGGCCCATTTCGGCTTCAGCAACGTGTTGCAGTACTATTTACTGTTAATTGTTTCACCCCGTTCTAGCCAGTCAAGGAGTATGGGTCCTTCTTCGTCGAAAAAGAAACTGAGCATCACTTTTCCAGCCTTCATGGCATAGTGAGTCGTTTTGGGACATGGGGAGCCGGGATGACGCTACATCCATTGACAAGCATATTTACCAATTTCGATTAGATTCAACGATGCTACAGTGAAAGTCTCCTTTTCATTTGGACACCTTGTATATTAATTCTTCATTGATATATGATTATGAGACTTGGAGCACCTATAAAACGGTATCACCAGAATTGGAAATACAATTTTAATTCGCTTTATGGCACTTAGATGGTTCACATACAGATAATTTTTGATTTATAGCAGTTTGCTTATGTGACTTTGGTCCCATTGAAGTATGAAGTCCAGCATGATTCGTGACAACCGAGGTACATGACAGTATATCATGTGAGTTGGTTAATTGGTTTTAGGATGCATTGACGTAATATTTTACATGAATTTTATCTTAAGACATTTCTGAGATAAACAACAATGCCTTTGGCAGGATTCAAACCCACAGCTGATATACTTGAGACCTGCAATTCCTATGCCTGAGCTTTCTTGGCTTCCGAACCACACCATATGAGTGACTTTTACATTCTTTTAGACCTCCCACGTATTATGTTTGGAGAATGCCTGCAGAAGCAGTTTAATGCCTCCTCCTCACTCTCTAGCATGGAGGGGGGGCTCTTCGATGATGCAGGGACATTTTTCTATCCTGCAAGGGAATATCACATTGAAGCAATACCTCGTCATTCTGGGTGAGCATCTTCATCCTGTACTCCAGACTGTGTTCCAAGATTATAATGTCCATTCAGAGGTCCAAACTTGGCTTGATGAGCCACAAGAATGAAATGGAATATCTTCTCTGGTTTCCTCAGTCCCCTGATCTCAATATCATTGAACCTTTGAGGGGTATTTGGAAAGAAGAGTGCATGGTAGGTTTCCATCTCTAGCCACACTTTCTGAACAAGAGACTGCTATGTATGTGGATGTGTATTTCAGATTGAACATTGTGCATGTCCTTCCCACATCAGATACAAGCTGTAATCCAGTCCAAGTGTGGTTCAACGCCTTACTGTACATAGAATTATGTTAATCAGAATAGAGAGTAATTAAGCTCTATTAGTTATATGCAGAAACTTTAATAGAAACAGTTAATGGCCTGTTTGCATGTTCTTTCTCTTTCCCTAAGCAAAACATTCTGTTTTCCCAAATTTGAAAGTGTCCATTTTCATTTATAGCACTTGGAAGTACGTTGCAGGAACTGCCAGAAGTAAGTTGAAATTATCTGTAGATTTATTTATTCATTCATTTATTTATTTATTTAACTATGTAAAGTAAAAATTTTCTTTTATATAACTTTTGTGTTAACACTTTGGTTCAAGACAATATAAATAATTACAGTCCATCCACCAAAAGTAAAACTGTGTCAAGGTTGGAAACTTCAAAATTAGCCAATCAGAGCAATTTAAATCTCTCATATACAGCTTTGATTGGCTAATATCAAGTTATGATATTTGTCACTTATTCAAATACTTCAGCTGTGGTACAATAAAACAAACACTACAGTTTTATTATAGCAAAACAACCTTTTCATATATACACAATATGATCAAAAGTATCCAGACACTGTTGTCTTGCAATGCAGCCATTATCTCGTGGAAACTAATATGATGTTTGGTCTCCCTTTGCTTGTATCAAAGCTTGAACTCTTCAAGGAAGACTTTCCACTAGTTTCCGTAGACATTGTCAGTAATTTGATTCTATTCCTTCTTAAGAGCGTTATTGAGTGCATCCTCGGATGTGGGGCGGTGTGGCCTCTCCCTTAAACGCCATTCCAATTCATCCCACAGGTGTTCCCTGGGATTGAGATCGGGGCTCTGGGCAGGCTAGTCCATTTCTTCAACCCCATTCTCATCAAACCAGTCATGGACATGCCATGCTTTGTGGCAAGGGACGTTGACATGTTGGTACAGAAACTGTCCAATTCCAAACTTTTGCCACAATGTTGGCAGTGCTGCATTGTCCAAAATGTTGAGATTAAAGTTGGAGTTCATAGTTCCATTCACTGGAACAAGTGGGCCCAGTCCAAACCATGAGAACATCACCACCTCCAAACTTCACAGTTGGCTTAATGCACTCAGGAGGAACCATTCTCCAGACATCTGCCACACCCACACTCGACTGTCAGATTGCCAAAGTGTGTAGTGAGATTCATCAGTCCATAGCAACCGTTTCCATTGCTCTATTGTCCAGTTTTGGCGTGCTTTACACAGTGCTAAACATTGCTGAGCATTGGTGTGGCTAATCTGTGGCTTATGGACAGTTGCTTGGCCATGGAATCCGAGGTTATTCAGTTCCCGGCGAACGATAGTTGTTGCTAACATCATTTGCAGAAGCATTTTGAAATACTGTAGCAATTGTTTCTGCTGACGACATCCGATTGCTCTTTGTCACACATGCAAGCACTTGATGGTCCTGAAAGTAGCAGTACATCGTGATTGCACTGAGGTTATTCCTTGGTATGTGTACTTGCTGATAACGTCACCAACGGTTGACCGAGGAATGTGTCGGGAACGGCTGAGATCTCTCGGACTAGGATCCCACACAGATGGCATCCTATGAAGGTTCCACGTTAGAACTCACTGAGCTCTTGTGAATGACCCATGTTTAGCTAGAATAATGCTGAAATGCCTCCAGTGAGGTTCTACATTTGCATATATATGCTAAAGTGTGGTCACGTGCTTTGTTCAACAGTTACATGATTTGGAAGGATATCTGGATACTTTTGATCATATAGTGTATACAGGATTGTGATAAGGATCAGAAACAAATTATGGAAACTTTATAAAATTGAGATTTCATTTTTTTCTTCAAAATTTGCATTAAATTTTCAGTTTTTTTTCCCTTTTAGATTACCACAGCACAATCAACAAATATTACAGAAAAATGTGGAAGTTGTTATGGAGCTGAAACTGAAGATAAAAAGTAATTTTCCTTCACTGTTTCCTATTAGCTACTTTCAGTGAATATAGATGGCGCTGCTATTTTTGAAAAATGGCGGCAAAAGTAGGACCCACTTCACCATTCGTTTTCCACCAACATGCTTTGAATATTACACTGTGTGATATTTTTCTGTATGATGGTATATTTTTTAAGTGGTCGATGTGGGAATCACCTGCTAGGAATAGCACTTGAATTCATCTTTCGTTTTAATGCTGGCATACGAAAAGAAGATTTATTTTTTAGTTGGAAAGTTATTAGATTAAATATGAAAAAGTAGATTCAAGATGAAAATTGTGCCTAATAATAAACGACCTAATTTTTTGCTTATTAATGACCCACAAACAAAACAATGTTATCAAAACTAATGCAGCTAACAATAGAAATAGTGATTTTACCGTAAAATTATGTGTATGTAAACATATTGTACGTGAAACAAACTTTTAAAGACAAATTTTGAATATTATTTCATTTTATTAGTAGTATATGTTAAAATATGTAAGTAGAAATAAATAACTCTTTCACCACAACAATGAGATATAGGAAAAATACAACCTGTTTGATCTTTTCGGAAGCGATTGCTGTCATCGTTCAGCAGTCCAGGAGCCTCTTTAGTCAGTATTGATGAGAGAACTGCCTATAAGCGTATTTATAAGGAACGTTGACCAATCCCGTTCAAACTGCGAAAGACTCAAGTGGTCATTCGTGTTGATTGGTTGGTTATTCTGGCCAGCCATTTAATTAATGAAGAATCGCTAATTGGGCCCATATCTAAGTTAAGAATCGATTTTTTATCTAACAGATGTATAGCAATGCTTTCAAAAGGGTCCAGAAGGTGTTTCTTGTTTATTAAAGACATCATTTTTACATTAGTAATAGGAAAGTCGTGGCCGGTGTCGATGGAGTGCTTAGCAACTGCAGACTGATTACTCCTTCCGTATTTTCTGTGTGCCAAGTGTTCTTTGTATCTGGTTTTAATATTGCACACCGTTTGACCTCGATAAAACTTGTCGCATTGCGCACATTTGATTTCGTAGATTCCTGATTTGAGTAACATGGGGATTTTGTCCTTCGGGTTTGGTAGGAAGTCCTTAATTTTGTTCCGGTTACTGAAACAAATGGAAAGGCCACAAGATTTAAGTGCTGAGCTGAGTCCTCTGACAAGGTGCTTATTGTAGGTAAGGAAATCATACTTTCCTTGTTTTTGTGTCGTTAATGAACTTTTGAATTTCCTTTTTCTGAATAAATCCACAATGGTGGGATTGTTGTATCCGTTTCTGGTCGCGATGTTCTTGATAAGGGTTATTTCTTTCTTGAACTGTTCTTGACTCAGTGGAATGTTGAGAGCCCTGTCTAGCATTGAAATGAATTTGGCAGTCTTCTGGTTCCACGGGTGGCTGGAGTCCCTTGGAATGTAGTTGAGCCCGTTCGACGGTTTCCGGTAAATGTCAACGTCTGAATGGTCTTGCCTTCTAAAGATTATTACATCCAGGAATGGAAGCTTCTGATCTTCTTCCAATTCCATAGTGAACTGCAGTGATGGGAAGAAACTATTTAAGTGTTGGAGAAAATCATTAACATCGCACTTATTAGTATCAAAAACAGTAAAAATGTCATCCACATAGCAGAACCAACAATCTGGAAAGTAGAAGTTTGAATTTCTGAGCATGTCTTCAAAACTTTTTAAGAATACTTCTGCCAAGATGGGACTTAAGCAAGAACCCATTGGTGTGCCTTCAGTCATCTTGTATACCTTATTTCGAAAACTAAAGATATTATTGTTAATGCAAAGTCTAATAAGTTTCAGACATTTGTCTTGTACCTTACTTGGCACTTTATTGTTGTGCAGGATGTTGGTTAAAAAGTTGACCATTTCTTATAAAGGGATGCTAGGAAATAAAGATACTATGTCAAAGGAGATCAATACTTCTCCCTCCTTAATTGTCCTGTGCTGTACCTTTTTAACTAAATCGATGCTGTTTTTTGACTGAGCTGTTGCAATCTGACAGTTTCAAAGTTTTTAAAAAATTGGCTAAAAACTTTGAAATTCGGTATGTAGGGGAGTCTATAATTGACACAATCGACCACATTTTCTTACTTGGTTTGTGTATTTTTGGTAAACAATATAGACGTAGTAAAACAGGATTGCTAATAATCAGTGATGAAACCAATTTTCGGGAATTAGATTCGGACTGGATTTGACCGCTTTTTTGACGTCCCTAATGAGTTTGGGTAGCGGGTTTTTATTAACTATTGTAAAAGGGCCTTCGGATATAAGAGCCTCCACCCTCTGATAATAGTTCTCTTTACTGAGAATGACTATACTATTGCCCTTGTCGCTCTTCAAGTAAAAGCACTCTTTACTATTAAGACTTTTGATAGTGGTGGAGAAATCCATAAAATTATCTGTAGAGTTGTAACTCCTCCAGTTACGCTCAAGAATTTGGGTACACTGTTCTCTAAGGCCTTTCTTTCGAGATTCCGGTAGAAATTTGAACCCTCCTTCTAAGTGTCCTACCAACGCTTGAATGTCGTTATGTTTATGATTAACAGAAAATTGAAACCCTTAGAGAGGAGCTCGATTTCATTGTTGCTGAATCTTTGGTCCGTTTGGTTAACAACATATATTACTATTATTCGTAATAACTGCTTCTATCCTAGGTTGATGATCTCTAATGATCATGTCAAGTTTATGCTCTAATTTAGCGCTTTTTGTGTCTAGTTTGGCTTGGTTCACATAATTAACCTTCCAAAGAAAATTGTCCCAATCTTTTTTGCATATACGTTTACTAAGAAATAAATGTAGATTGTAAGCCTTGGCTTCGCAAAGGGATAGTTTGCGAGCCTTTGGTGCTTGACTGAGGTTAGGATTTTTATTAAGCAGGTGTCTCTGTGGTTTCTAAATCGAATACCCTCAATAAACTTAGGAAACACCTTATGGTGCTTGCATTGGTTAAGGAAACATATGTCCGCCTTAATAGAACTTATTTTTCAATATACAAGAAACACCTTCTGGACCCTTTTGAAAGCATTGCTATACATCGATTAGATAAAAATTCGATTCTTAACTTAGATATGGGCCCAATTAGCGATTCTTCGTTAATTAAATGGCTGGCCAGAATAACCAACCAATCAACACGAATGACCACTTGAGTCTTTCGCAATTTGAACGGGATTGGTCAACGTTCCTTATAAATACGCTTAGGCGTCACTATACAGGCAGTTCTCTCATCGATACCGACTAGAGGGGCTCCTGGACTGCTGAACGATGGTAGGTATATTCCATCTTTTACCCTACCATTGCTAATTTATGCTTACAAGGTGATGATGGGAAAAAAAATATGTTGATACACATGGTATCTGTGGCTTTTTTCCCCATTGTAAGTTTTACTTCCCACCTTTTTCTAATGGCTTTCAGTTTTGGGAAAACATGTACCGTAATTTACGGTAGTAACGCCGCGGCTTATCTAATAAAAAAGTTGTAAAAAATGCCTGTGCGGCCTAACTACCGTTGCGGCCTAACTACCGTTTTTTTTTCTAAAATGATACGTTTTTATCGGTGCGGCCTAACTACCGCTGCGGCGTTATTACCGTAAATTACGGTAATCTTACTGCATGTAACATCATTTTTGATTTGCAGCCTTGTTACTTCTTCCTTTCAGTTCTTTAGCTGCAACAAAGTATTGAGCCTTATTTAAACTATGGCGAATCCTACTTAGCTCAGTTCAAGTAAATGCCATAAGGGCGGCACCACCTAAACTGAAAGTAGCGAATAGACTGCTCCACTTTGAGAAAAGAGTGATGTCACAAGTGAAGCGGTTGTAATTTTCTGCAAGAAGTATTCTTCGACAAGCTGTCACGCACAAAGTTTAAAAGTCTTGCTGCAGTCTTAATTTGTCTGAGGAAGGATAAAGAATCTGATGAACTAAAATCAGGAGGTGGGTGCAAGCCTGTGATAAAGAATATTCGTCATCAAGATTTAAAAAGCACGATAGAGATCCTTGTACTTCAATAGTGGCTGAGGGATGTGCTGTTGAATGCTTGCCATTAAGTATCTTTTTTGTGACATAGTGACGTGCCAAGGGGGGGTGGGGAGGTTCTATTATTATGGGGTGCCCAAAATGTAACCTTCTCACTCACCCTGACACGATCACGGGTTCTTGGGACCTGTTACGGATTTAGGCGCGACACATTTTGGAATAAATGCCATTACACCAAGAGTTATGTTGCCATTATTTATTCGTTATCTTGTACCTTATTACTACCAATTATTCAACAAATCAGTACATTATATTTACTAGGGGCCCCTGCTAAATTAATCTGTATCCTATTCCTAATCATACATTCCTCGTCCCCTTGGCAGTGTACTCTCACTTCTGACCTGCTTGTGGCTTTGCAAGGTTCGCTCTTAAATAAATGATATTGTCATTACAAGTGTATGCATACCACTGTTACCCCAGAGTCTGTTAATGGAATGAGATTGTGTTCCCTTATGACATATTGCCGGACCGTTGACGTACATGAAAACGTCGAGTGCACCTGTTTTTGAACAATTAGAAGGGAGGCCACATTAACCCTTTCTGTCAAGCTTAAACCAACAATCACCATTCCTATTATTTCTACTCATGTGGAGGACCAGTGCTAAAAATGCCAAAACAATAACCAATTTACAATTCCCAACTTAATTATTAACAGCTGATCCCTTGTGCCACCTTACACTCAGAACATATTTTACTAACTAGCAGGGCCGCCGCCAGGGGGGGACAAACTGGACTCTAGTCCGGGGCCCCAACGGAAGGGGGGCCTCGTCAGCCACGCTTGGGAAAAGGCATCAGGCACGAGGCAGAGCCCAGAGGGGCCCACATGTACCCAGTTGTCAGGGGCCCAAACATTTCTGGCGGCTGGCCTGTAACTAGTAAAGAGTAACATTCCAAAACAAATGGGATTCCATAAGGAACACATGTATTCAGTTCATTTGAAACTGAGCTCATTTTTACTGTCTAATTCCTCAGCTATCCTTCCGGATTCTTCTAATTGGGCTATATTCACAAGTCAATTGTTCGAAGGCACGCATTTACTTCGCCAACGTTCCCAGGGTCCCGTCAAAAATAAATATTTCAACACTCACCAATCTTCTCTTCTCAACGCCCCACGCCGACGATAGTTGGTTATTTCCGCTTCACTGCAACACGTAGGGGCAGATCGATCTTGGCTACTGTTGAACATTGGACCAAACATCGTTAACGTTCCTTAAACGATCAAAGTTGCTCTTGACAACCACAAAGTCTGGTTCCATTTGCCTTTAAACTGTTTATTTCTTTTTGGGAATAATATCACCGAACTTGACTTTTGTTTTTACGAGGGGAGAGAACATTAACAACCATAAGTAAACGTTAATCTAACTAAAATAGGCCTAACTGCCATGTTGTTTGCTGCTCCCTTAAATATCACCTTCCTTCTCCGAGACGGAAGTTATTTCTCAACTTTCTCATTTACATTTTTTATTCCACACACACAAAAACTTTAAAACGCAACAATCTCCTACTGAGTTAGCATCACTGAGATTCTGGGAATTTCCTCTCACCCAACAATGCTAACCCAAAAAGGAAACTTATTGTTGCTGATAAATTTTAAACGTTCGTTAAAAGAAATGTATCTTGTATAAACAAGGCAAAAAAAAAAATCATATTCATTGTAAATACACAAAAAAAAACTTTGGATTACTTACTAAAAAATTATGAAAATAATGGCAACAACAAAAAAAATAATAAAACTAAAATCATCACATGTCACAACATCACTATCTTTTCAGAATGAGGCAAAGTTTAGAATAAGAATTTCTTTACTAACCCTTTGTCCAGCGACAATGCACTGGGTTCGTAATCCTAAATTTCACTTTTGGCATCAACGCAGATTGCATGTCTGGTCTTCTTTTCTGTGTTTTTAAATGCTGAAAATCTGCTTGTATTATCTTAGTTGGTACATGTACATATATATTGTCTCTTTGTCCCAAGTTAAAACATGCTTCTTATATTCTTTTAGAAATTTATTACATGTATTATGTTACTCTTTCGGTCTTAGTGATTATTTACTTTTCTTTATTTCAATCCCTTATTGAGCTTTAGCAAAAAGCTACTTAATAAGAATGCACGCTTGGCCTGTACGTTTATCCGGCCGGCTGCAGTTTCCGTAACTTGAAAACGGATTAACTTTTTCAAATTCTGTTTTCAGAAATATGACCAAGGTCTTAGCTCGGCTGGTTTTTTTCGGATATGATCATTAACTTTTCAGGATTTTTTGTGGCCCCCTTCAAGTCGAATTCACGTGACTCTAAAGAATACTAAGATAATGGCATGCCATATAACAATCGATTCATCAAGAATGAATACACTGTTACTTTTCTGTTTATCTTTAGTCCCATTCAATACCTTTCACTGAAGGGAAAGTGACTTTGTCTTTGCTTTTGAAAAGCAGAGAAAATAGGTTTTCATTGTGAATGAAACCGGAAGTGAAAAGATCACTTTTGCTGCTTTTGTTACTTTTGCATCTAAAACTGCGTCGGCCATAAATAGCATGATGAACATATTGAAATTGTTTGAAAAATAATAAGTGACTTATTGTTTATGAAAAATGTTTTTTATTGTTCTCCATGGTTTTATTATTCCTTAATTTATAAGCAAAAAACTTTACAACGTTAAATACGTTACTTACGTCTTTAAATTACAAGTTTTATCGGTGGGCAATCATCGAAACGAGCGAAGCGGCGATTCAATATGGCTACCACTAAACTGGAAGTTAGTAGCTGTAAAGCCAGAAAAGTAAGAAAAGTAAAGGGGAAAGTGGGTACTGACTCGCTTTCAGAAAAGTGACTTTTGAGACTTCGCTTTCCTGAAAATGACGTCACTGAAAGTGACTTAAGCAGGAAAAGTGAGAAAAGAGAGATAAGTTAAGAGGTTGTGAACGCGACTTTTGTTGATTGCATGATTGCTCAATTGCTCATGATACATTAATAATTGTATTTCTGCTTCACAGCTAAAGTTCCTTCTTGGAATGTTTATATTTTATTCAGTATTGTATTGCTATTTGGGAAGCAGCATATAAGACACATCTTGCTGCATTAATTAAAGTTAATAATAAATCTCTTAATTTTCTTAAAAGTAAAATTCATTCTTAAATGCAAAAAGGGTTCGTACGGTGCTTAAAAACCTTAAAAAGTGCTTATTTTTGAAACCCTTTTTTAAAGCCTTAAAAAGTACTTATTTTCTAAACCAATTGCTTAAAATTGATTTTTAATAAAGCACTTTCCTGAGAAATCAAAGTTAATAAAAGAGAAATGTAAAGCAATAACCCAACACCATGTTATTTATCTACATCATGCCCAACGCTGTGAGTTGTTAGCTTGTGATGTAAGTCATTGGAGACCGCCCAATAGGAGGGCATATTTCTAGGATGATTAAATAAAATGATTTTAAAAAAATGGCAAAGCAAAAAAAAAAAGATCTTGCAGAAAATAAAGAGAAAATAGAAAATAACAAATGAACTTAGGGCAACTCCACTCAAAAAATCGATATCATTTTTTTTGGCAGAATATCATTATTTGAAACAAATGAAATACAACGGCAGCAATAGAGAAATTTTAAAACCATTATTTTATTATGAAAATAGCGTTTAAAGTGTGAAAAATGCTACTTCCTCAGTGCTCCATTTTGTATCAGCTGACGTCTAAGATCGATGTCACAGAGGGACTAGATTAGGCTCCATTCCCATAAATATTAGAAGCTCTTCCATAGCGATCCCTAATTAGATTAAATCATATCTACCATCGTAAAAAAAATGTAAGCCATAGTAAAAAAGCAGTTGTATAGAAAAAAATGCATGGCGTTCACTTCAGTCAATCCACTGATGACATTCCTTTCTCTTGCATAACGAGGACGTTACTTCCTCTTGACCTTCGTGATTTTCGTTCGTTTTATATGCTTTGCGTTCGATTTGAAATTTTTCATTTATGCCACGTTATTGTTTATATCTCAAACTTTCATTTTAAATAAAGTTGTATATTAGGGTGGAGTTGTCCTTTAAAAATTAAATCAAATTTTCCAAGAAAGGAGATATGCAGATATTAGCCATTTTCTGCCCATAAATTTTGTCCTAAACTTTCTATTGCTGTTCTCTGTAGTTGATTTAGTATATATTTTATGTTAATTTATGTTTTATTAATGTAGATCATGTTTATGACCTTTCAAGATTTGGTCATTTACCTTTTTTTTTTTTCAGTTTTCATCATTGTAAAAAACGGGCATAAGGATGGTTTGTGAACAGTTTTGAAATATATTTTTCTAATCTATAAATGGCTCTTCTGTTGAAAATAAAATCTGTATACAGACAATGACAGGTTATAGGCAATACTGAGTTATAGGCAAAGTGGGGTGTAAATTAAATGTTGGATCGTTTTCTAAGGACTTACACGATCATAAATTGGAATGATTAACAGGCTATGAACTCCCTGTAATCTGTCCAATTTTCATAGAGGTAGGTCACATAGAAGCAGCTATTGGCCATGTATTGCAAACAAAACTCGACGTCATCATATACATCAGGGTTCTCCCCAGCCCCTTTTGTACGGGCGCGTCGCCAGGCAGATTTTGGTGACCGCCCGGCTGAATACACGAAAAACTGCATATTATTTTATTTGTTTTTAATTTTTCTCCGCCTGATAAAATTTTCTGGGGAGAACACTGTACTTATTTACTTGTGACGCTCCAGGGGGGGGTGGGGAGGTTCCGTGACTGGGGATACCCAAAAGTAATCTCCACACGCCCAAGAGCGATCACAGGTTCATGGGACCTGTTAAAGAATTGAGAGACAACAAAGGGTATTGTGGGGGTTAATCCAAACAACAAACGTTGCTGATGCCATTATTTATTCAGTAGCATAACAAATTTATGACCACAGTTAAATAGGGGCCCCTACTAAACTCAACTTAACATTTTCTTAACCTTCTAAACAAGCTTCATCACCTTGGCATCACTCCTTCATATAACATACACTGCCCGTGGCTTTACAAGGTCTGCTTAAACGTGTTGGACTCCCAACAAAGCATTCAAGACCAGTGGTGTCCTATTCTTAGCTGATGGGATGCATCTGTATACCTCTGTGACAATAAAATATCACTCACAACGTAAAGGAGAACGTCGTGTGCACCCTTTGTTACGCAAATCGAAGGGGGCGCACATTAACCCTTCTTCAGTCCCTAGCATGAACTAACATACGCTATTTCCCAATAACAGCACCCAGGCGGAGACACCAGCACTGAATGAAATGCTCTAATTACACAAGAGGAAAAATAAGTAATAGCTGAGTTATGGCAGAACACTTGTGCCACCTGACACCCGACTACAACTATCATTAGCAGTACTTAACATTACTGAGAAACTTCGTCAGAGCTATACAATAGCGCAATTCCATGCGGAATGCCTTTTAATTAGTACAGAGACTGTTCAGTTATTTTGCTCCACTTCTAATTGGATAGGCTCATAAGCCTTCCGGTCCAAGAAAAAGAAAACGCTGGGTACCGTTATTCGAACACGAATAATAATCTCTCGACAATCTTCCCGGGGGCCCGTCAAAATAAATGTTAATTCACTCACCATTCGCCACAAGAAAACATCCCACGTAGGCGTTATTAGACTAACCCGGCTTCACTGCCGAACATGTTGGGCAGTTGAACGCAACAGCCATGGAACATAATAAACTAACTTAGGCAGTTCATCTTTGAAGAGATTTTTGCATTGAAAATCAATATAAAATGGCATTAAACTCATCTAGGCTCGCTCCTCAATCATGATATAGACGTTACTGCTTCGGGGAAAAGTAGGCCTATATTTCGTATCTATAAGCATGTTTTTTGTTTTTTTTATCCCATCAAAAAAAAACAACCATCCCGAAAGAGAAAAATTTCTCATCTCCCCTTTACATAGATTCCAAAAAAAAACAAACAAACAAAAACGCAACAATTACCTAATGAGTCAGCATCTGAGAAATTCCGAGAATCTCATCTCTCTCGACAATGCTAACCCATTAGGAAAACTAATTGTTGACGTTTCTTTAAAAATCTTTTGCTAAAAAAAAACTTAACATTCATTATTGCAAAAATAGCAATCGTTAACACAATTTCAAAATAAAATAAATATCATAACCTGCGGATAAAAATCTGTAACAACCGTAAGTGAAATAATGGCAACAAAGACAATAATAATTAAATTAAATTAAACACACTGACATAACATGTCACATACTTTTCAAACACGCTTATTTGTTATGGTTGCGGGGGCAGCAGCCCTATGGAGGATGTCCAGTACTCAGGATCTTCCTCCATCAGGTGCACGTCTTCAATGGTAATAACCAAGTGACTCGAACCCATGTACTCTAGCCATCTGGTTCTAGGCTGACCCCTTGGTTTCTTACCCACTCGCTAGAAAACAACTGCATGGGAAGACCCGTTTGCATCATCCATTTCATGTGGCCATACAAGTCGATTGAAATTTCTCAATGTGGAGAAGTAGCGGCTGAATACGTACATACTCCCTGATTGTGTTGCTGTGCACTCCATCTAGTAGGGCAACGCCTGCCACACTTCTCAGGGATCTCATTTCGGCTTCTTGCACCACGATCGCACTCTTTTGGTCATTACCCAAGAGTCATGACCATAAGTGAGAATGGAGACAAAGGTAGATTTGAAAACGGAGAGCTTGACTTTGTTTCCTAGCTCACATTCTGTTACCACGGATTGCCACGGTTCACATTTGACACAGTTTACTGCACCAATCCTAACATTCAATTTTCTATCTTGCTGCACATCGCTCGTTATTGCAGGCCCGAGATACTTGAACTACTAAGGGTATTGAACGTATTGAGCAGGCTGTCTTGAAAGGACCAGAACCCCAGTCTTAGCCACACTGATTTTCATCCCATCTAGTGCATGCTGAAGGTTGGTGCAAGAAAACCCAAGGAGGACAAGGTCGTCAGCCAAGAGCAACCTCCCCACACAAATACGCTCATCGCTTCGGCTGACCCTGTCTGTCCAGTTCATAGAGATAATGAACAAGAAGGACCACAATTGCTGTCTTTCATTGTTTAGGGGCCTGGCCAGATATCCAAGCAAAATGAAACCTCCGAGTCAGCCAGTATTAAAAGTATCACCCTGAGTAAAGGCCTTTAACATCTCTGACTGGATTTCATCATCACCTACAGCTTTGCCAGTCCTCAGGGACTTAATTGAACATCTGACTTCTTCTTTGATGATACTTCGTGACTATTCTCTGCTCCAAAGTGCATCTCGTGTCTCAGTCGTTGCTGTCACCGGATTAAGAAGAGATGCAAAGTATTCCTTCCACCTATGCAACACGCTCTCCTCCATTTTCAGACGCCTCCCATCTGAATTTTAAAAACATCGATTATTTAATAAATATCGATGGCATCGCACGGCCCTACTCCCAACTGAACTTTAATAGGTTTTTTTCCACAGAGGCGATGCACGGTCTGCCAGAATACCTTGTTTGCTGGCCGGCCAGGTGGCCGAGAAGGGCTAGGGCGCAGGCTTTCTAGTTCGAGTCCACCTGGTCGTGGGTTCGAATCCTGCCGTGGGCATAGATGCTTGTGTTTGTCCCGGACTGCGTACAGATATAACTTGTGTAAAAGGCACAAAATGACCTTAGTAGTCGATGCCAAAAATTCTAATAAACTAACTAACTAACCTTGTCTGCCTCCAGTTTCTCCTCGAACTTCTCCCAGGCCTTGGGTTTAGCTGTTGATACTGTCTTTGTTGCTGCTTTTCGCACCTCAGTGCAATGCACACCACTCGAAGGTGACCTACTTGCAAGCCATAGCAAATAGGTTTCCTTCTTTGCTTTGACAGGTTCTTGGACTTCCCGTTCCACCATGCAGTCCTTTTCTCACTGCCCTGCACCACACCCAAACATCTAGATCACAGTACAATGCAGCTGAAGTTATCACAGCAGTTTTAAACAACTGGAGATGATATTCCAATTATAAATGGAATGATATCAGGATAAATGGAAGGAAAAATTCTACGACCTGGATTCAACCATGAACCATGAGTATCACGCTCGTTGCCTCTATCAATTGGGCCAACATGATCAGGGCTGTACCCAAATTTTATTTGGGTGGGGGGGGAGAGGGGGCTGAGCGAGGCTGACCCTATTCTTCTAGTGGGGGAAGGCCCCCAAGCAACAGAATTAGTTGGTACAATTTCGGGGAGGGGGGGGTGCAGACAACAAGATGGTGATCAGTTGATAGTTCTGCCCCTCTCCTCACACGAGTATCCAACATTAATCGGAATAAGTCAGCTGACATGATTACAAAGTCAGTCAGTGATTTCTGGTCATTGCATTCCTGTACCTGGTATATATATGGACATTTCTGTGCTGGAGGTGTTCGTGATAGAAAGTCCATTGTTACAACAGAGATCCAACAAGCACCTCCCATTCGCATTTAAATCAGGGCCATCATTCCTCCCAATCACACCTTTCCACGTTTGGTCATCAGCCCCAAGATGTGCATTGAAGTCGCCCACTAGGATGACAGAATCTGAGCTCCCTCTCCTGTTGAGAGCAGCATCAACTTCATCTAGAAAGAGTGGATATTCTGCGACTGCATTCAGGTGAACCGATGCAGTATGAATTCTCTCATTCGTTGACATCATGTATGTTTGGATGTTCTTCGTCTCTCTTCTCAACATGACCTTTCTGGTAAGGATGACCGTGAAGTAACAGCGCTACAACCAGCATAGCTTGTAGAATCCCTGAAGCACCCAAACCCTTTACCTATGGTAAAGGGCCATCCACTCAGGCGGGCGTCAGAGTTATTTTTCTTGACACGCATGTAGTCTAAAGAAAACTTCCAATAACATTTCATCTTATTTTGTGATTGTGAAACAATCCCCTAAATAATACCCAACATTTAACTTACACCCTCTAGAAAATTGAAAAATATAAGTAAATCTGTTATAAAATGTTTAATTTTCTCTTTTTCTTTTAAATTTTGCCTATTGGATCTGTTTAATTTATAAGCATTCATATAAGGTAGACTTATATTACATAAATTAATTGTGCTAGGGGTGCTCAAATTTTTTTTGGATGCTTATTTTTTTCATGAGAAAAGTGTATGAACCCTATGTAAATTATTTTTCCATTCACTAAACTTTATATACAGGATGTTTCAAATAGTGTAACAGCCAAATATCCTAAAAATCGTTACTCCAATTAAAAAAAGTTGGTGCAATTGTATAGGAACTGGCACATGCCAGATTTCATGGTAGGAGAAGGTGGGATTAACTGAGCAGTCAGGTTAACTGAGACATCGTATTAATCATACATGTAGCAGCAGAAAATGGAAGCAGTCGGCCATTTTTACATTATTTGTTGCTCCTGGTTACAGCACGCGGAAGATACAGGAGAAAATTATTGAAAAATACAAGGTAAATGTAATTTTTTCTCTGATTTTACATTCCAGCTATAATCTTAATAATTCATATATGGAGTCATTCCACGTCAAATCGGATAAAATCGGGTGATAATTTACCTTAGGGTCTCTGGTTTTTCTCAAACTTTATCAGTGTATTCTAGTGGATAAAATATAAGGCATGCATGGTTTTGTTTGCCAGATAAAAATATATTTTATTTATAATTAATTATCAAAGTTATCAAAATTTCGCGCATCTCATCACATGAAACGAAGCATATCTCTGGTTATATTCGTCGTAGAGAATTTTTTGTATATATCAAATTGAAGCTAAAATGAATCACTTTTTCTTTAATTTACTTTATGGTGTTGAAAATAAAATGAGGGGGGAAAATGCATTTTAATTTTATAAAATCATATATTAGCCTGAAAAAAATGCTTCAAATTATTTTAAAAAATAGAGTTTTATTCCCTCATATCCATTGCATAAAGCTATGAAATTACAGAATGAAATTTCAAATGGTTCAATCAGTGTTCAATTATTTATGAGTTCAGGTGCGCTGCTTTGATATGTGAGCAGGAGCCGGAATACAACAATGGCTCAGGCAATGTCCTTGAAGCGACGATCACGTCATGAGCAGTTAACATTTTTAATTAACTTATATCTTTTCACATTTATATGCTGTACTTCTAAAAGGAATTCCACTTTGAAATTTGGGTGGCCATTAGAAAAAACATCAAGAAATATGCTACATATAGTATTTTTTACAGATTTTTAGTGTGTCTTTTTAATCTAATATTTTCAAAATTAATATTAAATCATGTTAAATAAATTTTTCTTTAATATTAATTATATCTGAAAAAATATAGTTTAAAAGCCCACATTTTAAGCTTTAAAATGAGCTATGATTGAAACCTGTATGAGTACAGTTTCAGAGAAACGTGTTCATAGAATACCTTAACCGGCTGATTTCTGTAAATTTCACTGCGAATATTTTTGTAAGCAATTATGTTAAATGAAAATTAACACTGTGGGGTTACTTACTATGATGTAGGGAATGTATAAAAAAAATTAACCTTTTATAAAAATGTTGTGTTTTTTAGGAGTCTCATTTTCACGTAGAATGACTCAGTTTCGGAAACCTAAATAGTGGAATAGAGAGCTTAGTCACTTTCGTTTAAAGACTTGCAGATGATGTTCAAGTAGACTGCAGGAATTGACAGCCATATTTATTTTTTTGTGAAATGTGCAGTGTTCTCCCCAGAAAATTTTATCAGTTGGGTGATAAGATAAAATAGCCAGGTGGTCAAAAATTAAAAACAAATAAAATATTATGCAGTGGTGTGCAGTTTTTCGTGCATTCAGCCGGGCTGTCACCAAAATCAACCGGGCAGCACACCCGTTCAAAAGATATTTAGCCGGCTCAGTTAACCCCACTAAATCCCATGAAGATATTTATTCAAACTGATGGTTTTTGGTTAAAATAAATCGCCAAAAACTCGTTTAGGTAATGTAACGTGCTGGGGATCAACACATTCAGCCAAGAGTGGAGATAAGGAAATGAACCCCCCTTCCCCTTAGTTTGGATCAACTAGGTATTTTTTCCCTGTCTGGAAGAATTAATTAAAAATATTCAAAATACGAAAAAAATGAGAGGAAAGTTTTACGCCCCAAAAATTAATTACACAGGGATCCCAAAAAAATTGAAATCTCCCAATTACCGGTTCCCTTTTGATAACCCCAATATGGTGCCAATAAAAAGAGGACAAAAGAGTCCAATCAAAATTGAATCTTTATTACAAATTCAATAAAGTTAGTGTAGGGTAGTTTTAAAGAAGGAATGTAAGCCAAAATAAAACAAAAACATATAAGGTAGATAATTTGGAATACAATAATATGTAATTAACGGCTGAACCACCGTCCGGAGCAGACAACGCAAAGGATCGCAACATCATACAAAGTTTGGGAAGGTGAAAATGCTGTAGACCAGATGGAGATAGCGGCAATCCTAATTGGAAATAAAAAAATTGGGTGCAAAAATCCTTGGGAAAGTTCTGCGTTAAAAAAGGAATGTAAATTTTTGTGTCCGACAGAGGAACACACGTTCAACGGAAAAAACAGTCCTGAAAAAGAAAGAACAGGAAGGACAGAATAAAAATTAGCAGATCACACTTAATTTAAAATTACATTTAAGTGGAAGTGTAAAGTAAAGTCAGTTGTAGAGGCCAGTTGATTCAGATCGGTTCTTTGAATTCATGAGTCTAAGTGCATACGACGGAAAAAACACCAAGCCACCCTGACACCAAAGACCGTAGAGGGTGGCTGGCGGAACGATGAGACTAGTCGCAAAAGAAGCACTAATATATCAGTAAAAAAACAAAAACAAAAAAAAAAACCAAGGAAATAAAAGTAAATCTTTCAAAAACGGTGGTAAAAGAAAAAAAGGAATTTAAAAAAACTAAACAATAAAAAAAAAAATGGCAACAAAGCAGTGATAAATTTTTTTATGAATTGAAAAAGGAAGGCAAAAAGGACTTATAAACTTAAGAAAATAATAAATAAATAA
>JAHWFO010005226.1:57600-76843 GCA_023313115.1 Rhysida immarginata | reverse complement strand
CCCCCCCCCCCCCCCCCCCCCCCCCCCCCGGTACAAGACAGACTAGGGAACTACAAAACACATCGGTGAGGTGACAAAAGCAAAAATAGGTGGGAAAAATAAATTAGTAAACCAGAAAAAAACGAAGGTGAACTTACTTAGTGAAAGCTCCAAAAAGGAGAAAAAAAAATTTATAATTGAAAGAAAAAAACAAAATTGTTTCAGGGGAACAGTAACGATGAGTGGCTTGAAGCGTAAAGGTCACAAAGATACAAGAGTGTGCTTGTCTACTAAAAGGGAAAAAAAAAAAAAATAACGAAAGTTAAATATAGTCAATAATTTCAAAGTCTAATTGAGAAAAAGTAACGGATAACATCATAAACGTTCATGGTGATTGAAAACAAATCGGCCCTCGGCCAATTCCACAAGGACTGTCAAAATTACGTTGAAAGTCAAGTTCTATTCAAATGATGAAGTCCTGAACAAAGACTCAGTTTTGAGCACCATTGCGTTTGAAAATCAGATGATTCGCTAGACGATTGAACACTTATACCTGGGAAAAGTTATTTCACTAGATGACTTTATAGACCAACGCAACGAGGAAATAACCCGCTCCATTGGGTGCTCGAAGTCTAATAAAGAACACTCCTCGGTATTACACGATGTTCAAAGCGAAAACGACTTCCATAATGACTGTTTATTATTTTTTTTTAGATCCAGCGGTTTGCATTGCGGATTAAGCAAGAGCGACGACAACTAGTGCAGACTACACTTTTTTCGGTAAGCCTTCATTAGGATTCGGCAGTGGAACCTGTTCTCCAGGCAAAGTAAACACAGCAAAGCTCATCATGGCATGGAGCTTTCAATCGCCAGACGCCCATCTGCGAAGACAGACAACTGACTCTCCCAACTGTCTGCCTTGCAATCTACAGCGTGACTGTAGCAACCAGCATGAAAGTTCTACTACGCGTGCAACACGCGAAGAAACAAAAACAGAAAAGAGCTTTTTCAACAAAACGTCTGCCAAGGCTAGAACAATTGAAGGAAACTTTAAACATGAGAACCACAATGAATAGTTGGATATAACAATTAATTGCAAAAAGAATCAAAAAATATCAATAAAAAGCCAATTAAATGTTTTTCTTCAAAATAACGCGAGTATTGGGCGAAGGAACGGCAGAAGTAAAATCAATTGGGAAGGAGATACGTGTTCATTCGTCCTGAACTAAGCATAAGGGAACCTAAAATAAAGTTTAAAGGAGCAGACAAATGCTGCATAAAGCTTATCAAAAAAGTTTTAAAACAAAATGTATTATGGCCTAACATCGATAATCCAACCGATCTAATATTCGAATATGAAATTAGGAAGAAAGCTATTCAAGAGACACTTCCGTGAGATTCTATAAAAACTTCATTAACACAGTGAGAAGGCGTCAAGTGAACCCTTTATTATTGGCAAGGGAGGGGGTCACTGTAACCTCCCTTGGAACTCCCACGCAAGGGTCAATTGATGGTGCACAAGCTTCCTAATTCCTGGATTAAAACTAGTGGGAAAGGTTGTAAAGACTAGTTCGTAAAGTTTGAGCTGCTTAGTAATCAGTAAGATTGAGAAAAAGGAAGCCAGAAATACCTCCAACGTCCCTAATGATGCCTAGCGGAAAAACAAGGAACCCAAAGTCCCTTAAAAGAAAACCTTACCGTTTTTCCGTACGTTAATTTGCCTACTGCACGCTATAGTAATAATCCAACTAATTCTTTAAATCTTGCATTACTTCTTGGTGGAAATGCCTCGCAAGAGACAAATCCACAGGACTGAAATGCCTCGCAAGAGACAAAATACCGGGATTATAGTAAGGATGTTTAGAAGCAAGGAGTTTTGAAGGTTACTGAAAAGGAGCATTCACTGCGTGATACAGCAGAGAAATTTGGAATTCCCTTATGTACTTTTTCAAGATATATTTGTAAATACAAACGTTTGGATAATCAGGTGATTTCAACTCCGACCAAGCAACAAACATTAAAAAATTTTCTCCTATGAACAGGAAGCATTACTTGCACAACAACTTTTGGAAGGGAAAAGAAAATGTTTCTACAATTTAAATGAAAACTGAAAACTGGCTCAGTTAACCCCACCTTCCGCTAATGTTAAATTTGATGTTCGGTGTCAATTAAGGGGTCACGTGATTTTTATCTCGGAAACCAAAAGAAATAGAGTAAAAATGTCAATGAGAAATTTGTAGAGCATGGTCGAATTAGTGGGAAAATCATCATCATAAAGTTTGAGAAAATTTGACACAAACATTTTGTGAAAGTCTAAATTTCAAGACTTCTACAGGGTGAATACAAAAGTCTGAACCCCCCCTTTTATTTTTTGAACCGAAGCAGATATGTCAATTTTGATGAATCCAATGAATAGGAAGTGTGGGCGGCCTATCCTATGGTGCACTTTTCATCATCCCAAATATGCAAATTAGGACACATTCAAAATTCATCTCAAAAACCGTAAGGGATAGAGAAAAAAACCCAATTGCAAACTTGTTCAGCATAAAAAGCAAACAACACAAAAATATCCAAATTGGACCAACCAATCACCCACAATCACGTGGTGAACTGTTTGTAGCTTACAAACAGTCACACTGCACAAGGAAAACTGAATGTTGATATTTCCACCATGTAAAGCATGCAAATCAAAAAATTAACATAAATTACCATATTCACATTCACTTTCATGCGGAAAATCAAATAAAAGGCATGTTTCAGTACACAGAAGACAGAACAATTCCAGGATGGCAAGCTACACTGTTCCGGAAATGGTCAACATGATCTGCTTCAGAGAGGCAAGGAGAAACCTACATGCTGCAGTTAGGTCGTATCGAGACAGATACCGTAACGAACGCCATCCATCTCGTCAAACAATGCGTCACATTATTCAAAGATTCGAGGCTACAGGGAATGTTAATGCAGAACGAGGACGACCAAGAGCAAAAGGCGACGAGGATACACTGGCTGCAGTTGCTGCAAATCCCCACACAAGCAGCAGAGCAATTGTTGCAGATGTTGGGTGCCATCAGAGAACTGTTCTCAACATTCTACACGCACATCATTTTCACCCATACCATATTCATTGTCACCAGGAATTACTGCCATTGGATTATGTTGCTAGGGCTGCCTTCTGCAACTGGTTACTTACCTGCCTGGATGACAATCCAAACTTCATTCATGAGGTGTTGTGGACAGATGAAGCCCAGTTCACCAGGGCTGGAGTTATCAACAGGCACAACCATCATCATTGGGCAGACGTAAACCCACGATGTCTGCGAGAAGCAACTCATCAAGTGAACTGGAGAATCAATGTGTGGTGTGGATTGTACAATGACACTGTGGTTGGACCGTATTTTTAAGATGGAACACTGACTGCAGAACTGCTGAAATTCTCAATGTGGTAGTCACAGGCTTCATTGACAATTTGCCATTGGTCTCGTATCAGCGCACGTGGTTTCAGCATGATGGAGTTCCTCCACATTACGGGTTGGTCGTTCGCGAGCATCTAAGTGAGATGTTTGGACAACAATGGATTGGCCGAGGAGGACCAGTTCGTTGGCCACCCCGCTCCCCTGATTTTACACCACTTGACTTTTTCTTGTGGGGATACCTGAAGGATAAGGTTTATGCTACGCAGCCTGCTTCACTGGAGGATCTGGTTCAACGAATCCAGGAAGCGTGCCGAAGAGTGACACCAGCCATGCTTGCCGATGTTTTGGCGTCAGTTAGGTTCCGTGCCCAATTGTGTTATGGTGCCCACGGTCGTCACATCAAGCATTTTGTTGATTAGCTTTTTTTTTTAAACTATTTGAAGTAACTTGTTTGTGCAGTGTGACTGTTTGTAAGCTACAAACAGTTCACCACGTGATTGTGGGTGATTGGTTGATCCGATTTGGATGATTTTTTTTTTGTTTTTTTTATGCTGAACAAGTTTGCAATTGGGTTTTTTTCTCTATCCTTTACGGTTTTTGAGATAAATTTTGAGTGTGTCCTAATTTGCATATTTGGGATGATGAAAAGTGCACCATGGGATAGGCCACCCACAACTTCCTATTCATTGGATTCATCAAAATTGACATAGCTGCTTCGGTTCAAAAAATAAAAGGGGGTTCAGACTTTTGTATTCACCCTGTATATTGATACCCACAGAGTTCAGAAGGTAATTAAAAGTGAATTGACCTTATTTTTAGTAAAAGTATTTTACGAATTTAAAAAAATATAACAGTATTTGATATACTAATTCTGGAATAGGGGGTTGTCTGACAAATAATTTCATATTCCGTTTTCATTTACATTCAATGTACATACCATTTGTCTCCTTTTGGAGGAAACAACTACCGTAAGTACTAAAATGTCTGCAATTACAACAGAAATTTTCGTGCAGCTGCAAGAACCTTTAATGCTGGGTTTCCAAATGCAAGAAGAGCAAATCAAAATACCATTCGCAGAGCAATCACAAGATTAAGAACATCAGGAACATTTCTTGTGCCTCATAATAAAGAAGATTTCATCCATTCCATTTAACACCTGTTCAACCATTGAAAGGGCTAGAAGATTATTTGCTCCGGACTGATTTCTGCAATTTTGTTTTGAATGCATTAGAAAATTGTTTATAAAATGTATTATGGACGGATGAGGCAAAATTCACGAGGGACGGGATTGTTAACAGACACAACCAACATCATTGGTCAGACAGTAATCCTCATTTTATGCAGGAGGCTTCTCACCAACATCAATGATCCATTAATGTTTGGTGTGGAATTTGGAATGGCAGCATTATTGGAGCAACGTTTTTCCTTCTAATGGCATTCGTTATGTTGAACTACTAACAAATGTAGTTTCTGAATGGGCATATGATCTACCATTAGCAGACAGTAGAAATGTATGGTTTCAGCATGACGGTGAACTTGCTCACAAGGTGTGAGCAGCATCTGGTCTACTGACAGCAACTTTTAGGAACAACTGGATTGGACAGTTCAGACCAGTAAGGTGGCCTCCAAGATCACCAGACTTGATGTGGGGTTATCTGAAGGATATTGTTTATGCCTCTCCACATTCAAATGTCATTGAGCTTCTAACTAGGATCTATGATGCCTGTGCTGCTGTCAGAGCTGAAAGTATGATGGATATATATGCTAATTTACACAAACTACTTCTCTTGTGTATTGCATCCAATGGACATCAATTTGAACATTTTCTGTGATCTGATTTCTCATTGTAACTTTTTATTTGTATATACAGTATTTCAAATTCATGAAAGTCTTGAAATTTAGACTTTTCACAAAATGTTTGTCAAACATCAGCCAGGTGTAGCTATTCTGGAATGATGATTTTTCTGACCATGCTCTACAAGTTTCATTGACATTTTTACTCTATCTCTTTTGGTTTCAAAGATAAAAATCATATGGCCCCTTAGTGTTGAACATCAATTTTAACAATACCATGAAATTCGCCACGTGCCAGTTGTTACATAACTGCAATAAGAGTTTTTTAATTGAATCGGTGAGAAGAACAGTACTAGTCCAAATTTCTCATTTCAAGATAATCAAGTTTGAAATTTTTAAAATTCTGTAGGCTAAAAATTATTGACTTTAAAAGTCATTTATGTTTCTGGGTGCCTCCCCACAGTCGCCAAGGACATGTTAATGCAAAGATACGTCATAAAAAATGGTTTGTACGTTCTACCAAAATTTAAGAAAACCATTGGAAAAGTATTGTTCTTCTTCTCAATTATGTTTCTATTAGTTAAGGACTAATGAACTGTGTACTCTATTGAAAAATCACTTTTATTGAATAAGTGGTTTATAATGAACAGCAATAAACAAAATAATGTTGTTAATGTATCAGATAAGTTAAATATGCATTGAAAAAATATTAAATGTTGAGGATTTGAAAAGAGAAGTGAGTCATTTGTTGAGCTTAAGTCATCTTCGTCTGCACTGGTTATAGTCTTCCATGAATGTATATTTTGATAAAAACCACTTGCTTCTGTGGGTATGTATTTGTCCAGCTTTTTGAGATCTTGAATTCCCAGGCATTTCACTGTCATAAAGGAACATTTTATATTGTGACACACAAAACGGATGATCTTGTTTTGGCTGTGATGGGTTTTGGAGCTTTTTTGTAGATGGAAGGCCACCAATCTATGAAGTTTATGATGTCTTCATTGGTAATTAGCTTAACTGTAAAAGGTCTAGAGTTTTTTCTGCTACTGATGATCAAGTCAATAAATTAATCTGCTAGGTAGATTCGATCATGCTTTCTTATATTCCTTTTGATGGTACCAAAATCCCTGTCGCAGGGAAGGAACGAATGTCCCCTGACGGGAATCTAGTGGAAAACTTTCTTGAAGCGCTTTCCTGCTTGTAGAGCTACTAGAAATCTCACTAAGATATGATTTTTATTTTCTCCAGGGCAACTTTCAGAGAATAGATGAAGCTCCTTCACACATTCCGGAATTTTTGTGGAGATGTAGTCTTGCAGAAAGGTGCAGATTTCATTCAGGCCTTTTTGTGCTTGCCCTTCATGATAAACATAACAGTGGCCTGTATTTCCTTTGATATTGTGAATTTCAAAGGTATTTACGCATAGTTGACAAAAGTAAAATACCTCTTGCACTGCTATGTGTGGGAGAGGGAGGGTTTGCATAAAATCAAAACTTAAGTGCTGCCACGCTAGGATTTTCTCCACACAGATTCAAAACGGACGTAAGTTTATCGGAAAACTTTTTGGCACATCTCACGTCTTTTGTGGACTACAAGTTCCGCTGTTGCCACTCTCTTAGTGTTATCATTCAAGTTTTTGCCCGGATTTTTTCTCCCAACTGCTCACATTCTGAACATACATCCACTTGGGGCCATCCAAATCTGAAGTTAGAGTTTTCATTAAAAAACTTTAGGTAGTATTCATACTTGATTTTATTTCCCAGATCAGGGTGCTGTTTGACAAACAAGCTGTGCATTGCCTTAGTATTTAGTGCACTTGGCAAATAGTTCTAGGATTTGGAAGAGTAATGAGAAGTTTTCACTGGAAATGATTCAATGTGCGGCTTCATCTTAACAACAAAATCATCTTTGATCTTACATGATTGGTTATTATGCTTCCCACGTCCATCTTTAGGTGACACTCCAGACAAGAGAATGCCTGTTAGTCGCTGAACTTGACTGTGTGATAAGGCATGTAAACTCATAAAACCTTGTTTGCATACAGGGATGTGAAGAGTGTCCTTAATGGCAAAGTAAGAAAAATTACTCGCTCTGGGTTTTGCATCTGCTGACAGCATCTTATCATAGGTTTGTTTTCGATCATCTCAAGTAAGAAAGTATCAGCTTCATTTTTGGGTTTTCCATCATACAGCTTTTGAATGATTGCTTTTCTATCATCATCAATAAAATTTTTCATGCATTGGTGTTTACAAACACAATCTGGTCCAGTAGTTTTAGCAGTAACTAGCTTTCCTGATGTACTAGTGTAAGAAGCTCCTTCCTGACAAGCTCTCGTTATTTTTTGATGTTTCCATGTTTGAGGATTTGCTTTGCGCTTCTTCCCTTTCATTGGTGTTTCACATTCTTCACCTTGTTTAAACAAAATGGCGGACAGTGATGTGTCGACCAAAGTGGAACAACAAAAAATAATCAAGTTTCTCCACAACAAAGGTGTGAAAGCATCTGAAATTCACCAGAGACTTCAAAGACAGTTCACCGAGTCATATTTGTCTCGATCATCCGTCTTTTCTTGATACCAAAAGTTTGAAGGAGGGTAAGAATCCACCGGCAATGAACCTCATAAGGCAAGGCCAGCAACTGCTGTCAATAATGGCATCATCGCACGAACAAGTGAGCTGATAAGGTACAACAGGCAGATTCATGTCCGAGAATTGGTTTCAATACTGAACATCAGCACTAGCAGTGTGGAGACCATCTTCCACATAAGCTGAAATTCAACAAGATCTGTGCCAGATGGGTCCCTAAGCAACTCTCCAAGGATCACAAAATCACCCGGGTGGAAATCTGTTCCATGCTGCTGCAGCGATTTGACATGGAAGGTGACAGCTTCCTAAGGCATGTTGTGATCACCTACGAGACATGGATTCATCACCATACTCCTGAAAGCAAGCACGCAATGAAAGTGATGGTGACTGTATTCTGGGACATTACGGGTATCATTCATGTCGATTTTCTATAAGAAAGTCGAACTATATTTTCACCCTGTGACATTTTGAGGACGTCCCTGAAGATGGCACTAAGGATAAAGTGACCATAATTCCTTACCAGTGGTGTTTGTTTTTTGCAAGACAATGCCAGACCACACAGCCAGACTGACTATGGAGACACTGATGGAACACAAATAGGACGTTTTACCACATCCTCCATACAGCCCAGATCTCTCCCCATGTGACTATAACCTTTTTGGACCATTGAAAGAGTACTTGGAAGGGCAGAGGTTTGGCGCCAGTGAGGAAGTGAAAAAGGCTGTCCTGACCTGGTTTCGACCTCAGCCTGAAAATTTCTACAGAACTGGTATCCAATGTTCCTAGAATGCTGGAAAAAATGTGTAGAGAAGCAAGGAGACTTCTTTGAGAAATAACTGGTGCGTGCACGCACGTATGTGTGTGTGTGTCTTATTTATTTGTTTATTTATGAGGGTAGCGCAGAAAGTAATGTACCACAATTTTTTTCTCCGTCCCCAACAATGGTATGAATGCGAAACTTGAAATATGCAATCTTTGAAGTTTTCGGAGTGCGCACGCAAAGTTTCCATTTCTTCCGACAGATAGTGTACGTGCAGCAATGGAACGACATGGCATCTGTAAGTGATGTACATTACGAGCAGCGTGTCGTCATTGAATTTCTCACTGCAGAGCAAGAAACAGTTGGAAACATTCACAAACGTTTATGTGCAGTTAATGGAGACTCAGCAGTCGACAGAAGTACAGGTTAGTCGCTGGGCACAGGGTGAGGCCATCAGAAAGCGGTTTGGTGGAGTTCCAAGATGAAGACATGGCTGCGTGATCAGAACAAGAACTGGTACCGGCAGGGCATACATGCCCTTGTCTCACTGGAGGAAGTCCATAGAATGGGACGGAGATTATGTGAAAAAAATAGGGAGTGTAGAAGAAACATCAGTCTTTCGCGTGTATAAGTTTCATTGTGTTCAATAAATAATTGTTGAAGAAAAAAATTGTGGTGCGTTACTTTCTGGGCTACCCTCGTATTTTTTTTTTGTCGTTTCCTGATTTTATAAAAAAAAAACTCCAGGTCAAATTTGAACGCTCCTCATATAATCAGCATAATTTTACATTGCTACAGATTATTAATTTGCGGTCATGGAATTGGGAAAAGGTTAAATGAAAAATTCGAGAACGGAGAATGGAAAAAAAATTTGGCCACTTGTACAGTTTGTTTATTATAAGAAAGCGGATGACCTTGTTTGAGTGAGAAACATCATACTTCAAATTCAGCCAATCACATTAGCTCCTAGCCTTTAACTGCCAGCACCTGTTTTATACTAGTGATTTCTTTCACAGTAGCTTTAGCACTAGTATTCATATGCATTTAACACATGTCTTCCAAGCGAAAGTACTACAGAGCTGTGCAAGAGAAATTATTTTAAATGTGTATGAATATTTTAACAGAGAATCCGAAAATGGTTCCCTCAGTTTGCCCCTTAATCAAGTTCATAATCGTGTAGCAGCTGCAACTGGAACATCTACAAGAACACTAAAGAATCTCTTAAAAGATAGAGCCAATCACAGAGAAGAAGGCTTACGAATGCCTGGGAAGAAATGGAGAAGAATTTCACCCATGACCGAACTCGATGATTTTGATGAATGTGTGGTTCATCACACAATTCACCAAATGTATGAGGATGGAATGAATCCCACTCTGAACAGAATAAGACCCAAATTGAAAGAAAGCATTAATTTCAAAGAATGTAACGAATTATTTGGAATTACGGGAAAATTAATTTTATATTTACCGTAATTCAAATTTATGATGTAGCTCATTTTAATTTTATTAAATAAGAAATAATTGAAAGGCTCCCTGGAAAAACATTGTGACACATTGTCGATTTTGAGAAACTTGACATTTTAGTTGCCGTGGGTCAGGGGTTTGGGTGCTTCAGGGATTCTGTGAGCTATGCTGGTTGTAGCACGGCTACCTTAGGGTCACCCTTACCAGAAAGGTCATGGTTGAGAAGTGAGACGAAGAGTATCCAAACAAACATATATCTCATGATGTTGACAAATAAAAGAATTCATACTGCATCGGGTGTGGCGCAGGTTAAAGTCACCCGCGTTCGGGAGTTAGGCAGAGGCTCTCGTTCGAAAAATAGTCGATAGTCTCCCGGCTGTTATCTCGGAGCAATGCCTCCGACAAGCCCCACCAGTGCACTCGCTATGCGCTTGGGGAAACGGTCGGGGGCAGCGCATGCCTTTACCCAGGAGGAGAAACTGGTAAAGCGACAACGGGATCGGGTGCTGTCAATCGGCACTTGGAACGTATTCTCCATGACAGGAAAGGAATCAGAGTTAGTGGAGGAAGCCAAGCGGTATCGACTGGATATCATAGGTATTACCTCTACGAAACGTCCAGGTTCTGGAACTGTGGACTTAGAAGGAGGGTGGAAGCTTTTCTACTCTGGTGTCAACCCTAACATGACTGCCCAGGCGGGAGTGGGGATACTCACAAGTCCCCGGCTGGCAGATTATGTTGCAGATTGGACCCCCTTAGGTGGAAGACTGTGTCTCCTGAGGCTTCAGATAGGGAAACGGTCTCTCTCTCTATTCGTTGCATATGCTCCGAATGCAGTCACAGAGTACCCACTTTTTCTAGATGAAGTTGATGCTGCTCTTAGCAGGAGAGGGAGTGCAGATTCTGTCATCCTGATGGGCGACTTCAATGCACACGTAGGGGCTGATGACCAAACGTGGAGGGGCGTGATTGGGAGGAATGGTGACCCCGATTTAAATGCGAATGGGAGGTGCTTGTTGGATCTCTGTTGCAACAATGGACTTTCCATCACAAACACCTTCTTCCAGCACAGGGATGTCCATAAGTATACCTGGTACAGGGATGCAATGGACCAGAAGTCACTGATTGATTTTGTAATTGTTTCAGCTGACTTATTCCGATCAGTGTTGGATACTCGTGTGAGAAGAGGGGCAGAACTATCAACTGATCACCAACTTGTTGTCTGCACTTTGCGGTTCTCTGAATCCATGCCAACCAAGCGAAATACTAGGTTCAGACAAACTTGGCGCATAAAATGGGAGGCACTGGAGGATAGAGCTGTGAGGAAGACCTTTGCAGATAGCATATCTTCAAGTTTCAAAGAACTACCCAGTGATCGTGGTACTGTTGAAGAGGAGTGGCAGTTGTTTAAAACTGCTGTGATTACTTCGGCTGCTTTGTGCTGTGGTCGTAAGCGGCTGAGTGTGGCGCAGGGCGGTGAGAAAAGGACTGCATGGTGGAACGGTGAAGTCCAAGAAGCTGTCAAGGCAAAGAAGGAAGCTTATTTGCTATGGCTTGCAAATAAGTCAACTTCGAGTCGAGTGCGGTACACTGAGGCGCGAAAAGCAGCAGCAAAGACAGTATCAACAGCTAAAGCCAAGGCCTGGGAGAAGTTCGGGGAGAAATTGGAGGCAGACTATGGTTCGGCAAACAAGGTGTTCTGGCAGACCGTGCGCCTCCTCCGTGGAAAGAAGTCTCTTTCATCACAAACTATTAAGAGTTCAGATGGGAGGCTTCTGAAAACGGAGGAGAGCGTATTGCATAGGTGGAAGGAATACTTTGCATCTCTTCTTAATCCGGTGACAACAACAACTGAGGCATACGAGGTGCACCTTGGAGCGGAGAATAGTCACGGTAGTATCACTGAAACAGAAGTCAGATGGGCAATTAAGTCCCTGAAGACTGGCAAAGCTGCAGGTGATGATGAAATCCGGTCCGAGATGTTAAAGGCCTTAAATCAGGATGGTATCCTGTGGCTGACTCGGGTGTGTCAGGTTGCTTGGATATCTGGACAGGCCCCTAAGCAATGGCAGACAGGAATTGTGATCCCTATCTTCAAAAAGGGAGATCAGAGAGATTGCAACAACTATCGAGGCATCTCTTTGCTCAGCATTCCTGGGAAAGTGTACGCTAAGTGTCTGGAGAAGAGAAGTCGGGAAATAGTCGACTCCAAACTGTCGGGGAAGCAGTGTGGTTTCCGACCTGGCCGAAGCACGACGGATCACATCTTTGCTCTAAGGCAAATCTTTGAGAAATCCTGGGAGTATGCAAAAGAGGTCTACGCTTGCTTTGTGGACCTCGAAAAAGCATATGACAGGGTTCCTCGGGAGAAGCTCTGGCAAGTGTTGCAAGAGTATGGAGTGGATGGGCAATTACTGGTTGCTATCATGTCTCTGTACGAAAGCTCTGAGATGTGTGTCCGGATAAATGGCATTAAGTCAAGACCGTTCACCGTGGGTGTTGGACTCCGCCAAGGGTGCGTACTGTCGCCCATCTTGTTCATTATCTTTATGGACTGGATAGACAGGGGCAGCCGAGGCGATGAGCGTGTTTGTGTGGGCCACTGCCTGGTGGAGAGGTTGCTCTTTGCGGACGACCTTGTCCTGCTTGGGTCTTCTCGCACGAACCTTCAGCATGCACTAGACCGGTTTGCAGCCAAATGTGAAGAAGCTGGGATGAAGATCAGTGTGGCTAAAACCGAAGCTCTGGTTCTTTCAAGACAGCCTGCTCAGTGCGCTCTCCATGTTAGGGGAGCCTCATTGAGACAGGTGGAGAAGTTCAAGTATCTCGGGATTGCATTCACGAGTGATGGACGGCAGGAGAAAGAATTGGATGCTCGGATCGGTGCAGCAAGCTGTGTCAGACGTGAACTGTGGCGATCCGTGGTAACGAAACGAGAGCTGGGTAACAAAGCCAAGCTCTCCGTCTTCAAATCTATCTTTGTCCCCATTCTCACCTATGGTCATGAGGCTTGGGTAATGACCGAAAGAGTGCGATCGCGGGTACAAGCGGCCGAAATGAGATTCCTGAGAGGTGTGGCAGGTGTTACCCTACTAGATAGAGTGTACAGCAGCACAATAAGGGAATCTTTAGGTGTTGAGCCGCTACTTCTCCGCATTGAGAGATCTCAGTTGCGCTGGTATGGCCACGTGATACGGATGCCGCAAACTAGTCTTCCTAGGCAGTTGTTATTTTCCAAGCCGGTGGGTAAGAGACCAAGGGGTCGGCCTAGAACCAGGTGGCTAGACTACATGGAGAATCTGGGTTTGAGTCGCTTGGATATTACCAGGGATGACATGCGCCTGATGGCGGAAGATCGCGATCGCTGGAGATCCTCCATAGGGCTGCTGCCCCCGCGACCCTAACGGATAAGCGGGTTTGAAAAGTAAGTAAGTAAGTATGCAAGTTGGATTTCCATAGAACTACATTTGAAAAATACGGAATTTCGCAAGGGAAAAAACGGATTTATTGCCCTAGATAATGCCACCTGATGGATGACCTGTTTCACTTAATTTCATGTTTACAAACTTTCAGTTGATTTGTCACTTACAACGTTTTTAATATACAGTCGAAACCCATTAATACGAACTCTGTTAATACGAAAACCTGGTTAATAAGAAAAATTTTGCTGGCCTGCCCCCGTGAATGATATTTACATGTAAATTCATCCTCTTAATACGAAAGATTTTTAATTAAAGTCCGTTTAATACAAAAGAAAATTTTGGAAATTCAGTGAGAAAATAGTGATCAGAGTAAATATTCTAATAAGTTTTCAGAGTATGGAATTTTGTAAAGTAAAAATTAAATGTTTTCTGTGATCTATTAACCTTTTTAGAGAACATATTGTCCACCAGGAGGGACATGGTAGTCGTCCGCCATTACACCCGTTCATTTTGATCCCTAGGCATTTGTATCGTCCCGTAGCGAAGCTGCAGAAATAACGAGCTATTGCACGATCTTTAGGGTTTGCTACATTTTCGTTATAACACATTTTCTTCTTTTGAATCGGTGTAGTTCACAATTTCTATTTTTTATTTTTTTTTCACGATCGTAATGGCACCGCCCATGTGATGACATAATGAAAAGGTGAATTACCACTACATGTTCTTTTGGGCATGACGAACACCACTAATCACGTGGTGTTCACTAACGCGAATCTGATTAGTTCTGTATGAGAGCACACTTGTTTCAAAAGAAATTGAATCACATGGCAATTTTAAACAGGAATCAATCGGTCTTCTTCGATACAGACTACACAGCTGCAGACTACACTACTACTGCTACACCATGTCCGACGTAAGGAAAAAGAAACGAAAAGATCTTTTGCTAGAAGTGAAATTAAAAATTCTAGATGCCGTTGAAAAACCAAATGCAAAAGAAGGGCAGATTCCTAAAGAATTTGAAATTCCTCCGTCAACTTTGTCAACGCTAATAAAAAAGCGCTGAAAAAATAAGACTGCAAGCAGAGACAAGTGGGACACTTAAAAGGAAACGGATGTGAACAGCAACACATGAGGAAATGGAAGAGGCATTGCTGAAATGGTTTTAACAAGTAAGTTTACTTTTTTCTATATTAAAAATGTGCAACAATGTATAGAGAGAAACCAAGATGGTGGAGTCGAAAGTGCTGAAAGTGATGATGATCCCGGGCAAATTCAGCCCTCTGCTCCGTCAACACAGCGTATGATTATTGTGATAGACGATCTCAAATCATTTATTTTGTATGGGGAAAATGTTCCTGCAGATTTATTTATGTTATACTCAAAAGTAAATAATGTTTTAAGCAGAAATTTTGTAATGTCATGTAGACAGACCAAAATAAGAGTTTTTTTACTAAAGGAACGGAATAAAAATGTACGTATTTTATAACAATAATTTTTCCATGCTTATTTCGAAAGTTATCAGAGTTGATGGATAAATTTTTATACGAAAAAAATTTATGGTCCCGACGATTTCGTATTATCGGGTTTCGACTGTATTTATATTTCCAGAATAAGATATATTCTTAAAAGTTAAAACAGCAGGTAATGTAATTTGCGAAGAAAAAAAAAAGCTGAATGAGGTCAAAGCAGGAATAGATGAAGAGTCAAAGCCTGCATGGATTATGGGTTACCTTGAATACCCATGGCAACAGATTGGCTCATCCGCCAAGATATATTAGACAAACTTGAAGCCGATTTTGCAAAATCGAAATAAGTGTTATTTATTCTATTTTTTAAAAATAAACATCAATTTTTGACTTAAATCTTTTTTCTTAAGCAATCAATAGACTACATATGATACCAAATCATAAATACTAGTCTATTAATAAATATTTGAACATCAGAAAATGTCTTTTAAAATCTTGAACTTTAATTTTTGTGTTCTCCTCTATATAATGGCTACTCATTATAATATGGATTGGTCCCAACGTTGCCATTATATACATTGAGTGGCCAGTTTATTAGAAACACCCACGACTAATCAAATCCATTGGCATAGCAATTACTACATATCAGTTGGTCACGTGATAGTCGGTAGCAATATAAAGCGAGAACACACACGTCAATGGACGATGTCCACGTAACCCGCGCTCCTTCTAGTAACAACATTGACCCTCATTCCGGGTCTGAAAGAATGACTCGCGTTAATTGCTCCCTGCAAAAATTATAAAAGTAAAGCAACCACAAGGCACTATTTTCCAAAATATCAAAATAATTATATATTTACTGCAGCTTTTATTGCCATTTTGATGGAATAGTTTTAATTTTCACATATTTTATCCGTTAAATTCACGAGAGTTTTCAGACTGAAATATAGCCATTTATGAAGAGTTGAAGTGTAAATTACGTTTAAGTTCAACATTAAAAGATATAAACATTTCGGGAATATGCTACCATTTTGTCTAATATATTCGGAAAGAGTTAATAAAATTTTTAAAATTGATATGGTTAAAAAATGCATCTTATTATATTCAAAGAGAAGAAAATAATCAAATTGCAGAAACTCTTCAAACATATCATAATTATCAATAGAAAAGAGAAGACAAATTTTTGCGACTTTTCGGGGCTATACTACCTCTTTGTTTAATGTTTTAAATCAATTTGAGTAAGCTATATAAACTCATATAAATTTCCTTTATATACTCCCAGAATACATAAACTGTTAATTTTTTTTTATCTTCAATTCTAATTGTTATTGTAATATATATTGTAGGTTTTAATAAATATGCAATATTTTATAATTAGAAGGCTGATTATAAAATTTGGTTAAAAAACAAACAAAAAACAAAAACAAAACAAAAAAACATGCTATGATAGATTAAGTGGAAATATTTCATGAAGAAATTAATAGACTTTATGTATGCAGTGAATATTTAATTTTATAATGTCAAATTTAATTTATTTAAATTTTTTTTAACTTGAGCTTGAATTAAATCATTCTCAACGAAAAATAGCTGAAAATGCAAACAGAGAATCTCCCTGTGGAAAACTCAAGTCAAGAAAAAGAAATTAATGTATCAGAGGTATCATAGGTGAATATTTTGTGAGGTAATTCATGTTTTCAGTGTTGGTAGCGCAAATGGTGAGCCGGTTGACCGCTTTCAAAATAAGCCACCAGATGGCAGTAAAACGAGCGCATGCGCAATTTCTATCGTGGACATCGTCCATTGCAAGTGGTTTAACCGTCGCCATGGGAAAAACAAAGGATCTGAACTACTTCAAGCGCGGGATGATAGTTGGTGCCCAGCGAGATGGACTGGAAATTTCTGAAACCGCACATCTTTTCCCAAACAACCACTTCAAGGGTTTACCAGGACTGGTTAAACAACCAAAAAACAACCAGCCAGAGACAGGCCTGTGGTTGCAAACGACTTGTCGATCCAAGGGATGAGCATAGGATGGGAATGCTTGTTCGTGCAAATAGAAACATCACAACTCATCAGTCAATCGTGGAGTATAACACTGGACCACAGAATAACATCTCTGAATGCACTACGTGCCGTATATTGGCAACGATGGGCTACAATAGCCAGCAGCCAGTCCGAGTACCTTTGATCTCTACCCAAAATCTCAAAAAACGTCTCTAATCTGCCTGTGATCACCAACACTGAACCGTCGACAACTGCCTGTGATCCCTTTTCCTATTGCACCATGCAGATGGCTGACGCAGAATTTGGAGATAACAGCACGAAGTAATGGACCCCTCTTGTCTGGTTTCCACTGTTCAGGCTGGTGGAGGCTCTTAATGGTCTGGAGAATGTTTTCCTGGCATACTCTTGGTCTGCAGATACCTGTAGAATAATGCCTTAATGTTCAGGGCTATCTGAACATTGTTGCCGACCACGTTCATCCCTTCATGGCTACTGTGTTTCCCCCATCAGAAGGATACTTCTGGCAGGACATTGCCCCATGTCGCAAGGCTCGTTTTGTCATGGAATGGTTCCAGGAGCATGATAATGAATTCAACTTGATCCTCTGGCCACCACAATCCCCAAATTTGAATCCAATCGAATTCGTGCTGTTATAGCTGCTAGGGGTGGTACACAGTAGTGATGAGCGGTTTTTCATTTTATCGGTTTCAGTTCGTTTTCAGTATTTTACAATATAAAAACCGCGGTGTTCGGTTTTTTACGTTTTTTTGGGGTTTTTTTTTCCCATTATGTACTATTTTAGATCTAAATTCACTACGAAAGCCTTTTTCTTTTCCATGTTTAAAAATTAGTGAAACATTTTCCATAGTAAAACATGTACACTCAGTCCCATCGTCCCAGCTGAAGTATTCCCAAATCACATTTTTGGGCTTTGACATCATTGCATTTATGGTCCAGAAAGAAACAGCAAACAGAGCTCTATGAGTTTCACGATCAGTCCTCTGACGCTACACAAACCACATGACAGCCAAGCATGTACTCGTTCAAGCTCTCAATGTTTTTCTTTATTTTTTTTTTGTGTTTTATTTTACACTCGAAGCACTCGAATGCACACTTTCGTATGTTTTAGATTTTAAATATTGTAAATATTTAAGACTCGCGGAAAACTGAAACACTTGAAAAAAGGGGGGAAATGATTCTCAAGGTTATAAAAAGGATTCATTCATGGGCGCTCGTTTTTAAATTGGGAATCGATTTGATTGTTAGGTTCTTTAACGAAGGTATTGGAAAGAATTGTTGTGCGTTTTAAATATAGAAAAGATTGAGGAAATTTATTATATTTACTAGTTACTACATATTATTTTGTGTGGATGATTTGTTTCAATTTCATAATCACTTATTTAAAAAAAAGAAAAATGTAGGTCAAACTAAAAATTAGATCTAAAAATCTTTTGTTGTTTGCCATTAAAAAATACATGCAATATAGAATAAGAAAGTAATCCATGTGACCGAAAAGCAATATACGAGGCGCATCCAGAAAGTAAGTTTCCCGATGTTTTCCCCTTTAAAGTAAACGTAATTAGCCGTGTCAATTGCGCATGCGTAACAGATCTATGACGTATCAATCATATGCCAGCCGGACAGGTCCCGCCTCGTGCCAGTAGCGTGGTAGCAATGGTCCGAAATGGAAGGTCTTATTTCTTCTCCCGACGCCTGCGAGGTTCGGTTGGTGATAAAGTTCTTGAATGCACAAAGCATTGCGCCAATTGAAATTCATCGTCAGCTCTGTCAGGTCTATGGGCCGAACATCATGAGTTAGCAGATGGTGTGCCGCTGGTGTAGGCAGTTTTCCGAAGGTCGTCAAAGTGTCCATGATGAAGAGCGCAGTGGGCGACCATCCCTCATCAATGATGATCTTGTTGAGCTTGTGCGGCAGCCCTGATCTTGCTCCCAGCGATTTTCACGTTTTCTTGCACCTCAAGAAATTCCTGTCCTCCGGTGAGTGTTTTGGCAACGACGAAGAGCTGAAGACTTCTATCACACGCTGGTTCCATTCACAGGCAGCAGAGTTCTACGACAGGGGGATACAAAAGTTGATCCCACGATACGATAAGTGTCTCAATTCTGGTGGTGGCTATGTTGAAAAATAGCTGAAACATTGCTGTACTTGTTGCCAATAAATGTTCCTGTAAGTGTGAGTTCTTTTTTTTTTTTTAAATAGGGAAACTTACTTTCTGGATGCGCCTCTTAAAAACCGAACTGGTTTTTTTCATTATTCGGTTTATTTTGGTTTTTAAATGAGAACTGAAAATCGCGGTTTAAAACCAAAACCAACCCATCGCTAGTATACAGTATT
>JAHWFO010005226.1:0-57500 GCA_023313115.1 Rhysida immarginata | reverse complement strand
AAGATTTGCTTTTTGGTCAATGTTAGGAAGATGAAAAAAAAGGATGTGGTCGAACTGTTTGGAGTCGATCAAGATATGGTGGCAGATATTAGTTTTCGATGAAAAAGTGCTGAAAAAGTCGAATAGACAAAATAAAAACTTTGACAAATGAAAAATAACAACTTAAAACTCAAAAATGCTGAATAATTTCTACTCTCTCTGTAGAGGGAGCACTGTACATGGTTTATTTAAAGCTATATATATACACAAGTATGGACAACTGAAGCCATTTTGCCATTTTTGGCCTTTTCGTAGGCTCAACTGCTTATTAAAACTTGAAAATCACTCGTTTTTTATGCAATTTAATGCTCATCGTAAGTATACATAAATTACATAAAAAAACGAGTGATTTTCGAATTTTAATAAGCAGTCCATAGTGAGTGAACCTACGAAAAGGCCAAAAATGGCGTCAGTTGTCCATACTTGTGTAGGTTTATTTTCTCCACAAAGGGAGTCCCAAAATGATACAACATTGTGATAATAAAAATACTAAGAAAATCATACACAAGATGAATGGTCATCAACTTCATCTAGAAAGAGTGGATACTCTGTGACTGCATTCAGAGCATATACAACAAACACACACACACACACACACTGTGAGAGAGAGAGAGAGAGAGAGAGAGAGAGCCGACCCAATGTCCTGTCTTCTGCCCTGGGTGCAATTTATCTCCATTCCCACTTGGGCACTTATGCTAGGTCCCTGAATAGTAAAGGTTCCACCTTCCTTCTAGGTCGACAGTTTCAGAACACATACTTTTTGTAGAGGTGGTTCCTACAATATCAGTTGATATCATTTGGCTTTCTTCACTAATTCGGATTCCTCCCCTGTCATGGAGAATATGCTCTCATGTGCCGACTGACAATACCCGATCCTGTTTTCGCTTATCTGTTTCTCCTTCAGGGTAATGGCATGTGCTGTCCCCGACCGTTTCTTCAAGCAAGTAGCAAGACTTCTCAGAGGCATTGTCCCAAGATAAGAGACTGTCAACTATTTTTTGAATGGGAGCCTCTGCCTAAATTCTGAACAGGGGTGACTTTAACCTATGCAATACCCGATGCAGTATTAACTGTTGTCACTGGTATGCGTGCATCCATACTTAAATTTTGAAACCCAAAAGCTGATAACGGAAAATGAAGGTTAAGAACTTCCAAGAACAATATCCTTATTGGATATGATTTCCATTGTGCTTTACCCCTACAAATGAAAAAAGTGTGCTGACTGTAACTAAAAACGCACAATGATGTTTCATCTGATTGCTTTTCAAGATAGGACTTTTTTACAGGTTGAATTGACATTTGCAGTTGATTCATATGAGTGTTGCCATGACGACAACATAAAAAGTTTTGAAAAGAGCTGCCATTTAATGGAACTTTTTGATCCACCTTGGCTTCATTGTAAAGATAATTTTGAGTACATGTATTAGGTCGTTCATTAAAATAAGGGCCAGCGAATTTTGTAGCAAAAGTACAGTCTGCACAAACCAGGAGACTGGGCTGAGATGTAGATACGAACCAGATGAATACGAAGCAGGCGCTGTTCCCCGCTGTTGGCAGCACTGTCGAGTGCTGAAAATAAAAACAGATGACAGGCGCTCAGCGTGGCCGTCCAGTCAGTCAGTTGCTGTGAACGCGACGTGAAATGCCATATTGCAAGCATCCAAAGAAGTGCAGCGGGATGTTGTGTAGCAGAAGGTGTACGGTGATCACTGCATGCCAGTCACAAGGATGAAAGAGTAAAACAAGCGATTCCGTGATAGGAATGATAACCCGCTGCATCAAGATCATAATTTCTGTGCTCGACAGTGCTGCCAACAGCGGGAAACAGCGCCTGCTTCGTATTCATCAGGTTCGTATCTACATCTTAGCCCAGTCTCCTGGTTTGTGCATACGGTACTTTTCCTACAATATCCGCTGGCTCGTTTTTTAATGAACGACCTAATAATAATATGGAAGAGGGTCAATCCATATGAAATCAACCAATGGGTGTTGCTGACATATTTTATTTTATTTTTACACATGCGTTTTCAGTTTATGTAGGTATTTGGGAGTATAAAATGATTTTGTAAAAAAATTTACCACTACCACTATGGATTCTAGGAGCCATTTTGTTTATAGGGACCAGCAGTCTTTGGCGATTTTAGAAGTTAGCGATAAGTTAAATAACTTTTTTATTTATTAAGATATTCAACTTGAAATAAAAACCATCTTATTCTAAAGGAAACCATCTACAAATCATGTTATGGGCAAAAATGTATTAAAGTTTAAGGAAATAACCTAAAACTTAACTAGAAAAATGTGTTTTGATTAGAATAAATTGACGAATTTAGGCAATTGTTTCCAAAGAAGGGATTAAAGCACAACTTTAATATTTTTCCCCCTTAAAGATATAATAGAGGGCAAGAAATAAAAAATTTTTCAAAACTTTTAAATGCCTCCTTTGGGTTTTACGACCCTTCAAATATCGCAACTTGTCCAAAATTGCTGATTTTCAAACAGGTATATCTCAAAAAGGACTGAATCAAAAAATCTGAAATTTTCACACAATACCCTTCTAATAACTGGTAATCAACACATAAAATTTCATCATTGTGTTTTAATCAGAAGTATTTTATTTTTTTTTATTTATTTTTTTTTTTTTTTTAAGAAAAAAGCAAAAACACACAGTAGAACTCACATAAACGCCTGAAGTTTTAAACACTGAAAAAGAAGTGGGTTACATTAGTGAAAAATAAATATTCTGTTAGTACAATGTAGGCTGCATATGGATATTAATATTACGTTTTAGCTAGGTTTACGATTACTTTTTTTTAATTTAGATTTTTGAGAAAATACAATTAATGCAAACAGTAATAAGTATTGGTACGCTGAAAATAATGTTGAAAGGTCTGGTATACTGCATTCTAATAATAAAAGAAAACTAGGCCTATATATACAAAATGTGTAAACTGTAAAAGAGTACCCAGGAATATGTTTAAATACATTAAAATAACTGAAAAAGAAAACATAAGCCTACTTACATTTTACGGTAGATTCAATCCTTTTTGTGCATTGAAACCTTAAAAAAATACTGGAATTTTTAAATTATTTAATTGGTAAACTATAATTGTCTTTGGGCATGATCCAAGTCATTTTATTTACTTTACTCTAGTTGTCCAAAGGTCATCACTGTATGGAACAGTTGGGAAATTTCTTGACATAATTTTTGAGTTATATTGTAGCCCTGGCCAGTCTTGGTTGTAAACTCCAATGATGATAGTTTCCTCAAAACGTTTTTGACTGGTACCCACACCTTGTCAGTTTTTGAAATCTTGAATGATGTTTGAGGCCCATGTAGATGATAAAAATGAATCAAGTCACCGTGTTCCATACTGACATTTTTAACTTCACCAATCCACCAGTTTAATTTTTAATTCTTGCCCTCTATTATATCTTTAAGGGGAAAAAATATTAAAGTTGTGTCTTAATCCCTTCTTTGGAAACAATTGCCTAAATTCTACAATTTATTCTAATCAAAACACATTTTTCTAGTTAAGTTTTAGGTTATTTCCTTAAACTTTAACACATTTTTGGCCATAACATGATTTGTACAACTCAGTTGCAAAAATATACAATCACTAGACAATTTCAATACATCTTTATTTTTGATGTCATTTTGCTCAAAAATAAACGGGAAAATATGAACTGAAAAGAATGCAATAGATTTCGGATATGTAGAAGTCCTTTTAAAAAAGATATCAACAAAATTCAACCATTCTTATTGTTACAACAGAACATTAAACATACTTTTAGTCCTTCAAAAATATCCAATCACCCAGACTGCTGTTTCAAAAATTTCCAATCACCCCTCAAAAAATGGGAAAGTTTTAACTGACTGCAACTTAATTTGGATTTTTATGTTGTAGTAAGCTTAATCTGCCAACTTGCATACAAAAAAAAATTCTCAGCTTCCCTGTGATTTTTTGGAACTCAAATCACATGCTACAACAAAATGGGGCGAGGTAAAACACCCAGTAATGAAATACGCAATTTGATTGTTGACAAGCACTTAAAGAACTATTCTAATCGCAAAATAGCTACTGAATTAAATATATGTCAAAGTGTAGTTGTTGAAATCATTAAGAAATGGAGAGAAACAGGAAACTCTTCCGCAACTAAGCAAACTGGTCGACCAAGGAAAACATCAAAAAGGCAAGACAAACTTCTCCCAAGAATATTACAGGGCAAACAACATGCCACCACATCTGAAATCATAATTGACTGGTGTGAAACAACAGGAGTAGATGTCTCAAATGCTGCTACATGGCGACATCTGAAGGAACAATGTTACGGATTTTATATTGCAAAAGTCAAACCTCTACTGTCACGTCTTCAAATGGTAAAAAGGCTGAATTGAGCTAAAGAGCATCTTCAATGATCTTCAGAAACGTGGAAAAGTATCATCTTCAGTGATGAGTCTAAATTTACAGTTTATGGTGAAGAGGGTAAACTTGTTTTTCATAAGAAAGATGAAACATATAAGCCAGAATGCTTAAGTACAAGTGTCAAATTCTTTGAGACACTGATGGTATGGGGTTGTTTGAGTGCAAGAGGAGTTGGCCAATTGAAATTCATTGAAGGGACGGTTAATGCTCACAAGTATCAGGATATACTGGAGGAATGTTTTCTTTGCCTTCGTTGCCAGAATTAAATCATAACGGTCAAGTAGTTTTTCAACAGGATGGAGCAGCACCACAACGAGATCGAACAACTATGGCATGCTTTCAAGCTCATGAAGTTGAACTTCTTAAAAATTGGCCATCAAACAGTCCCGATTTATCACCAATCGAAAATCTATGGCAAATTCTGAAAAAAGGGGTCCGACGGAAGAAACCACGGACCTGAGAGGAATTAAAAGCTACCCTGACCAATCTCTGTGCGAAAATATCTGCTGACCAATGTGGGAAATTGATTTCCAGCATGCCAAATCGTTTGCACGCAGTAATTTCTGCTAAAACTGTAACTACTAAATATCGATTGGAAATTTTTGAAAATGCAATCTGGGTGATTGGATATTTTTGAAGAACTAAAGTTATGTTTAATGTTTTGTTGTAACAATATGAATGGATGAATTTTGTTGATATTTTTTTAAAAACTATTTCTACATATCTGAAATCTATTGCATTCTTTTCAGTTCATATTTTCCCGTTCATTTTTGAGCAAAATGACTTCAAAAATAAAGATGTATTGAAATTGTCTAGTGATTGCATATTTTTGCAACTGAGTTGTAGATGGCTTCCTTTAGAATAAGATGGTTTTTATTTCAAGTTGATATCTTAATAAATAAAAAAGTTATTTAACTTATCGCTAACCTCTAAAAACGCTAAAAACAAAATGGCTCCTAGAATCCACAGTGATAGTGGTAATTTTTTTTTAAAAAATCGTTTTATACTCCCAGATACCTACATAAACAGAAAATGCATGTGTAAAAATAAAATAAATTATGTCATCAACAAATTATTTTTTTATTGGTTGATTTCATATGGATTGACCCAAGAGATTAATTTCATGATGATATTTCTGATTTCAAGCTTAAGTGCTTTATGACTGAAATTATTTATTTAATGTTTGTTTACTTCATTCTATATACACTCCCAGACAAAAATATGGAGATTTTTGAAAAATTAAAAGTTTCATCTGAGACAAGTGCTATTAAAATAAAATAGAACTGCACTATACGTTACACAGCAATGTATACTAAATATACACCATCTTATTAACTGCACATAAAATTTCATGAGTAATAACTAATTTCGTTGAACAAAAAACAAGAAAAATAACTGCATTGAAGTCAAAAGTTTGGAGATTTAATTATACTGAGACATAAGTTTGGAGTTTTTGTTAAAAACGTTAACATTTCAAGTTTCTAGTTGCAGAAATTTAACCATAACGTCATGATTATGTAAATTAATCTAGGATGGGTGGATTCATTATAATTTTTGTGTGTGCTTAATTTATTTTCTTAAATTTTCATTTGTGAAAACATGTCTGCTATAAAACAGATCCCTCAATCTATTTGTGACTTAATTATTAAGAAATGACAAGAAAACGAAAAACAAATCAAAATAGCAATAAAATCTCAACTTAACTACAAAATCTGTAAGTAAGATTATTGTAAAATATAAGAAAACTGGAAGTTGCGCTGTGAAGCAAAGGTGCAGCAGAAAACTCATCACAAGTAAAGCCAAAGATAGACATCTAAGAAGTAAATTGTCAGAGAATCACGCTTTCAAACAGCAAGAGAAATTACTGCAAAATGGAATGCAGTCACCAAGAAAGAAGTTTCGGCAAAGAACAACAACCCGTCGTTTGAAAGAGAAGGGTTACTCCTTTCGTTCTGTAGAAAAAAAGCCTCTCCTAACTAAACGATTGAAGAAACAGCGACTTGAGGGGGCACGTGAACATTCAACATGGACTATAGAACAATAGCAAAAAGTCATATTCATTGATGAATCTAGATTTAGCCTTTTGAATGATGATAAACAAAAAGTTGTGTGCAAGCAAAAAGAAAAGCTGCACACTAGGTATGTATCATGTAAAGTCAAATTTCCACCAAGCATCATAGTTCATGGAACAATAACTGCACATGGGACCGGAAGTATAGCTATTGTCAATGGAAACGTCAACAGTTCCAATTACACGGAAATAATGATTGATCATCTGATACCAAGTGCTGCATTATACTTTCCTATGGTGACTTTATCTGTCAACAAGACGGAGCAGCTTGTCACAGAGCAAAAGTGACACTAAACTGTTCGAAGAACAAAATATTCACCTTCTAGAATGGCCAGGAAATAGTCCTGATCTTAATCCTATAGAGAAAATTTGGGGTAAAATGAAGCGAAACATTGACACATGTAAAATTCTAACAAAGAAGGATTTACTCAAAACTGAGTCTGATGTCTGGTGAGAAATATCGATAGATGACTGTCAGTCTCTCATAGAGTCTATGAGACAACGTATGCAAGCAGTTGTTAATGCCAAAGGGGACTGGACTAAATATTAAACAAAGAATCTCCAAACTTATGCCCCAGCATGGACAAATCTCCAAACTTTTGGCTTCAGTAGTGTTTGTTTTTCTGTATTTTTTGTTGAAAGGAATTGTTTGAAGTACATCAAATGTTTTGTGTATAGAAAATAAACTAGGTAACGTTTGAATAAATCATCGTATAATGCATGAACAAGTCCTTTTTATTTTTAAAACAATTATTTGAGATGAACCTTTTTTTTTTTTCAAAAATCTCCATATTTTTGTCTGGGAGTGTATTAGTTTTTTATTGTTTATTAAATTCGTTATAATTTACCAAAATATTGAAGATTACCTAAACTTAGCAATTTTATTTTAGATGTTGCAATACATGTGAAGAAGTACAAGATGCATATAGACAAAGAGGTTGGGCCTTGGGGAAGATGAGTGAGATTAAACAGTGCCAACTGGAAGGTTGGCTAGAGAAAGTGAAGTTGCAAGAGAATGAAAGTTGTCAAGTATTTGGCTATTTAGAAGTAAACAGGGTAAGAGAAATGTTTGGTTTTATTAGATATAAATTAGAAGTGTGTGAATTCCAAATATTGTATATTATAAATCACTGGGTGACCTAAAATTTCATTATCATTATGCAGGGTTTCTTAAACCTTGTTTCAAAATTCTACAGAAGGAAGAGAATCAATGGGTAACGTGAGTATTTGAGATGGAGAACAAATTGTCAGAAATTCATATTTCGGCTACCATGAGATCTTGTCTGCGAGGATGTGCTCACGTCAATGTTGATGTCTGTTAACGGGGAAACTTTTTCCTCGCAGACACCTGGAGAAGATTTCTACTCACTGGATTGGACAGGAAAGTCCTATCCCACGACTAACATGATCACCATTTTTTATGAATTTTTTTCCTATGGAGACACATCAGTGTATGAAATCCCAGTAGAATGTGATCCAATGCTGCTTGCTATGGTTCAAGCTGCTGTCTCCTTTTATGATAAACACCAGGGATATTTGAAAGAGTGTGGCAAAATTTTATGTGCTGTTGTAATGTATGTACGTATTGAGACTGGTGGTCATCTTCTTGAACACTTGCGCTGAACTGTGAGTTGGTGGTGTGTTGTTATGAGATGTAAGTTGTTTATGGATAAATACATTGCTGCTTGCTTTGAAAATGATAGCAGCTTATAAGAAATATTCCTTGTTTATATTACTTGTTCAAGATCTTGTGGTGCCTGAAATATGTATTTCTGATCATTGGTTCCCTAATTCAAAATACTCAGTTTACAGTCTTCTATCAATTGTAGAATTTAATCCTAAAGATTTGAGACACCCATTATCATCTATATATTTAAGTTCCAAGGGTGATTTTTTCGACAGTTCGTTGGAGGAAACTACAGCATTTATAAATATCATTTTGGTCTTAAATGAATTGTCTTGGTCTGTAGATTTGTCAAATTTAGTTTTTGTGTCTCAATTATTTAGCGGTTATTTTCAATTCAAAATTGCTTTTAGAGCATGTGTAATAAGATAAAAACTGAAACAATTTTGCAGTGTTGGTGCACGTTTAAGCATTGTTGGCGACAGCTTAAAGCACACGCACGAACTGAAAAGTCATCTGAGCAACATCTATATACTGTATATGCTCCTATAAATGCCGGTCTCTTATTAAAGCCGGCCTCTAATAAGTGCCTTGGGGTAGAGGGGGATTTGGCCAAACAGTAGCTGGTCTCCGACAGTAGCCGGGCCTCTAACAGTAGCCGGGTATATTACTGTAGTGATAAATAGAGAGTGTGGTACGAGGTGCCATTTCTGAAGCGCAAAACCAAAGGGTTACCACTCTGCAACCCTTCCACTTTGGTATTGCTAAGCTTCATATTAATGTTTTCTAGAGCACCTTAATGTTTCCGATTGTCAGTTCTCGTTCTCGTACCGTGAGACTGGATGTGCTTTTCTTTTTTGTTCCTCTTTTCATTCCTCGTTGGAAAACGTTGATCAGAATAAACCAAATTATTTTAAGGAAAGGATGTAAGGTATTTGAGAAACTGTACAACATTCCTGTCTCATTTTGAAAGAGCAGTGTGGTGAGGACGTTGCCAATGGTGGATTAGCAGAGTTTACTATAGCACTCCAAAAAGATCATTTGACATTGCCTTTAAGATCCGTATGGTGGAATATGCGAAAGAAACTTCTGGTGAAGCCGCGGCTTCTCATTATGATGTTGATCCGAAAAGAATTAGAAAATGGAAGAAACATTAGGACGGTCTTGTGTCTGCGAAAGTGAACTAGGTTGCAAGCAGAAAGCGGTTAGAAGGAGGAGGAGGAACCAAAAAAATTAGTGAATAACTTGAAAACTGTATATTGTCCTGGATTCTCGAGCAGCGGCAAAAATCCATCCACGTTTCCAGAAAGATGATTCGTGAACGAGCAAAAGTGATTTTCAAAACCGAGATCGATGAAGAATCAAAAAGAAAGGAGACTTTTGTTGCGAGTTCCGAGTGGTTGCAAAAATTTATGGACCGTAATTCGCTATCTCGCAGATGAAAAACAACTGTGGCTCAAAAAGATCCAGATAAACTGATTGACAAAATTATTTTTTTGTGGTGTAAATTTCTCAGTTGCAGATGATCAAAGGTACCCAAGAATGCAACATTATTGGAATGGAGGAGACGTCAATTTGGTTTGACATGCAGGGTGAGAGAACTGTTCATCCCAGCGGAGCGAAAACAGTCTCTATCAAAACTACTGGGCATGAGAAGATCATTTTACGTTAGTTCTTGCGGCCAAGGGCGATGGAACCAAGATGAAACCATTCATCATATTTAGATGGGGAATACGAGAAGTGACTAGGTTGCAGCAAGATGTTGAGCTTCGAGGAGCCATCATAATGTGTTCACAAAACGGATGATGGAACGAAGATCTCACAATCCAATGGTTGCAAAAAGTTTGTGGGAAACTTTCATTCCACAAGAGACTTCTGGTTTGGGACTGTTATCGTTGCTATATCAGTGCAAATATTAAACAACATGGAAGTACACCATGGACACAGCAGTCGTTCCAGGAGGTTGCATGAAATATGTGCAGTCAGCAGATGTTTCATGGAACAAATCTTTCAAGGACAAGATCAGACCATTGTATGAAAATTGGATGGCAGGTGACAATGACAAAGAACTTAACCGAGGTGGAAATTTTCACGCTCCTTCACGACGTCTGATAGTTACATGGATCATGGTTGCATGGGATGAAATCTCAAATGAAATGATTCGGGATTCATTCAAAAATTGTGGCATCACCAATTCTACTGACGGCAGTGAAGGTTCATTAATTCATTGCCTCAAAGAAAATCAGCCCTGTTTTACAGGAAGAGAGAAATTATCGGCGGCAAAAATTCAAAACGTCATGACAAACCCGGAAGAAGAGGAAGACGATAGTGAACTGGACAACAACGAAGCCGTCATTGCAGTGTGCACGCCCACACGCGTGGGAAGGGCCGACTCGACGACCCAAGTTATCACCAACTCCGACGCGACGGGGTACAAAAGTTCGAGACTTGTGAAAGCAAGATTAATCAAACAAGGGACACATGAATTTCAACAAAATAACTCGTATTTATTCTAAATTAGATTGATATGCAACATTATAATAAATAGATAATAAATCATAACCCTCGAAGTATTATTGTTCAATAGGAAACTCATATCTATACTCAACATCGCGTGTCTTCACAAGTACTAAATTTAGATTACGCACTAATCAAAGTCCCCGGGACTAACACATACGAACTATGAGAATAATCACTCAATATCATTAAAGAGTATACCTTCACTATTAATTACAATTAATAACTTTACGCCTTGTTTTGGGTTACTTCTATCAAAGGCCATATCATGCACTTGCGCATGAATTACCAACTATGCCTTCTGCCGCAGCGTTACTTGCAAGAACAACACAACAACCACATGGTGTAACACAACAACCACAAGGGAATGCCTTGAACGTGTCGTGCCTCCCTTTTTCTATTCGCTAGCAAAATGTCGGTTACGCTTCAATTGTGTAACATTCCGAAATGACAAAGCTAAGGGAGGGAGGTGTAGCCCTTTGATTCCTTAAATATTCCCAGTTTTGACGCCTGGCTCGCTCCACGCGTTACTACCAACCAATGCGAATTAATGCTTACACTCTGCCTTCACTAAAATGAGGCGTATCTTCACCACTAGAACGACAGAAAGCACACCCTAATTAAATTACTTATAATACCCATAAGCTTACTCTGCTCATTTTAATATACACACGCTTAAAATATTCACACTAATTGCCATAAAAAGCCTTATCGAACTAATTGTCAACAACAACGGGGTTTAAATGCGGCTCCGCCAGTCAGCTATTATCAGTGTTAAAGCGAAACTCGCTCGCTGATAAACCCTGCGATGCACAAGTGCGCTTCCGCACTTCCAGGGGAACAAAAAATTTAAAAGAATCTCTGCACTTATTTCTAAACGAAAGTATTAGATTGCCACTTTTGGAGAATGATGATTTCCCAACTTAGGTGTTGCTGCATCTAATGACCATCACTGCATATCTCGTCGTTTCCAAGAATTATACGTGACCGCAGCTAGTAACTTGAAAACGGGTTATACACAAAAATCCTGGAGCATAGTCGATTCAGACCAGCTAGAATACTCATGAATAAACATAGAGGTTTAATATAAACTAAATGGCAAAATCTGGTCGCACACCCGAAAAAAAAAAAATATACATTCTTCTTTTTCATTATGGTGGAGTTCTAAAAAAAAAAAATGCCGTCGCTGCAATAACGTGTCTTTCTTACAACGTTACTCAACGATTACTCTTCCAATAATAACAACAAAACAAAAACAAGACACACTCAGATTGTTGCTATTTCTCGGAAACTCCTGAATACAACAACATCGCAATGACGACGACTTTCATCGTTTCAGACTCCGACAACCACAATTACCACATAACAATGCTCTTAAGATCAAAATAAATACACAATACAGCTTAATCTTAAGCACTTAGCAATGTTACACTACATCTAAAATGCACAAGTTTAGTGTCACTATTCAGCCCTACGCATAATTAAACGGCAAACACGAAATAACGAACGCATATAAAAAGAAAGAGCCGCCAGTCGAATGTCACACCCCCACTCTTTATATTTTGCAAATGCTACCCTGCAGTGCTCTGCACACTAAAAACAAGACAATTTTCCTGTTCAAGAATTAAAGCAAATAATCTTCCAACTGGGCGTATATGACTGCATCTCTTCCCCCCCCCCCCACTATCAAAAAAACTACACTGACTACAGTCACAGCAGATTCGGATAACGAATAGCAGTGAAAGGTATAGAAAGATTTTGCCGTAACAGTTACTGTTACCGTAACTGTTTATGCAGCATATGCCCATTAATCTAAACAGCAAAATTTATAAGCTTTTTCCTTTTGTCGCTTTAAGGAATGGAATGTTCTACCTGACAGCTTTCCCAATGTTGTGCTTGATTTTTACAGAGATAGCCTAATTGTAAATTCACTTATTATTATTATTATTATTATTATTATTATTATTATTATTATGCACTCACACAGAGTAAAATCAATCATTTATATAAGTTGAATCTCTTTGTCTAGTCTTTATCCAATCACATAGAATTGTTTGGACATGGCGATGATGGTTAATATAGTTACTTCAATCACATATAATAATATTTTGTCGCATTTGCAAAGTTAGAGTTCCACAACTGGATACATTTAAAAGGAAAAAATTTCTCCTGCCAAGTCGAGATCATAGTAGGTGGTTGAATCAATAACCATTTCACTTTTCTATTATGAGGGGCTATATTCAGCCAAGTCGAAATAAAATGTGCCGGGTGCGTTTAGATAGTCAGGGCCTTTACTAATTCTTTCAGTTAACCAAGTAATAAAATGGATTCAAAAGTTAACAGATCCAAATCATAACAAACCTGAGTAATTGAATATTTCCAGGGGGGAGGGGGGGGGGGGGATAAACCTGCTGGTTGGAAGACATATAAAGATGGTTTCATAGAAACATTTCGTACACCAGTAGTCGTAATCTTGGGTAAAGGAAGGGACCTAACAGGCCTTGAAAAAGGTATGATCATCGGGTATCATGCAGAGGGCAACAGCATTTCAGAAACCACAGCTTTAGTGAATTCTGCGCATTGTGTCATAATAGAGGTGTATAATGAATGGAAGGATGTACAAAATGTCCATTCCATGTGCGCTTGTAGGGGGACTATGGGCTGATAATGAACGGGATGAGCAGCGCTTGCGACGGCTGGTTGAGAGTGATCGATGAACAATCGTCTATACAATGACAGCCCAAATGAATGAGAAATGCACCAGAAAGCTATCCAGAACATAGTGCAAAGCTGCAGACGTCTGGGGCCAGCACCCATGTCGACATGTGTGCATCACAATAAACCACATGCGTTTATATTGCAGTTCAAACATTGCACCCTGGACCAGTGGAAAAAGGTTGCATTTTCCAATGATTTGAGTTTCATACTGCATCGTATCAATGGGTGGTGGCGTATCTGCCTGGAGACATCAGAAAACAAACTACCTGAAACCATTGTTGGGCGGTAACACGCTGGAGAAGGCAGGGTAATGGTCTGGGGCATGTTTTCAGTCCATTACTTCCTCTGGAAGGTACTGTCTACGGCTGTGCATGTAATCCATCGTTGCCGACCAGGTGCATCCCTACATGTCAATGGTGTACAGTATCTACGAATGCCTGCATCCTTCAACAGGATATTGCCAATATGGCCAAAATTTGCTGTGCATGGTTCGAGGAGCATGAGGATGGGTTCCACTTAATACCCTGGCCTTCGAACTCTCGAGATCTTAATCCTTGCAAGAATCTGTAGAAACATATGGATCGACACGTCACGCAGCGAGACCATCCGTCCTAGAATCTTTACGAGTTACGTTATACTCTGCTGTTCGAATGGACGCAGATTCCTGTTGCCACCTTCCAAGAACTCACCGAGGCCGTGCTCCATCGCCTACTTGCTGTTTTGGCTGCAAAAGGATGCTAATTGGGTTATTAGGTAAGTGGTCATAATTCATTGACTCGACCCTGTATTTTTAACACCGAAGACAGACATCGTCAAATCAGTACTTAATGAATTGGAGTTTTATGAAGATTATGTCGTGGATTTATCCACTGAAGTTTTTAAAAATTTGCTCCCAAGAGATGGGTTGTTTAACGTCAAATTTTGACGGTTTCAATCTAGTTTTATATAATTAAAAAGTAACTAACTATCCATACATGACAAGTTTTGATTTTTTTACAATTTTGATTTATTTTTCATTACTTTATTAATAAATACTATAATTAGCAGAGAAAATATGAAAAACTAATGAGTATTTATTTTCTCATTCAGTCATACACTTGATGCTGATATAAAGGTTTAAGCTTTTCTGTTTCTTTTTTTTTTAATATACATTTGCTACACCATCTGATTTTTCTGCAGATGGCTGTTTTCTAATATCAATTTATTAAAATTTAGTCAAAAATTAATTAGCTCAGGGATACTTCAAGTTTAGGGATTTAGGGATACTGCAAGTTTGTTAAAACTTTCCAGACTTGTAAAGGCCACTCTCTCCTAAAAGAGTGAGGATTAAATGCTTATTTTATTATTATTATTATTTTTATTTTTGAGCTGAAAGTGCAGTCAGAATGTACATGCATAAATTTGGTTAACTGTTCTACAGCATAAATATGTGTAACTGTGTTTTCCTCTTCTTACGGATGTACTCTGAAATATTATTTTATTTTTTTTAATACTTGCAGTGCCCTTTCCATCTTTCTCTTGGCATTTGGCACTTAAGTAATTGCATATTCTGATTATTTCTAAATTATCTTTATAGGTTGCAGGAAATTTCCATATAGCACCAGGAAGAAGTTTTCAACAACACCATGTTCATGGTAATATAGTAACAGATGTTGTAAAAACTTATTGTATTATTTATTGAAATCTTTATACCTGATTTCTTTTGATACATTACAGTTCATGATCTGCTACCATATTCCTCATCCCAGGTGAGTATTTCAGGAACTTAGGTACCTTATCTATAATTATTAAAATTTCAATTTTGTCTATTCATCTCTCTGCCTAACTATAGACTCTACCCCTGCAAATGATACCGCCAAAATACCTATTTACTTAGACTGTGTCGGGTTTTGTAGGTCATTTGCAGGATAAATTCCTCTTAAAATTTGATTTTAAAGTTAAACTTACCTTTACGTTTGTTTAGTTTTGTTTATGTGGAACAGTTTGCCAAATCTTTGTTTGACTTGTCATCGGTTAAGCTTGAAAGGAGTGTATGTGTGTGTGCGTGTGTGTGTGTGTGTGTGCATGTGTGTGTGTGTGTGTGTGTGTGTGTGTGTGTGTGTGTGTGTGTGTTTTACAGTGCATACTTTTGGTTTCTATGCTTTGTGAAGAAGCTGCAACAACAGCTGCAAACAAACAGCCATCGCAAAAACAAAGAGTGTCTGGCAATGGTTTTTCACTTTTGTAATACGGTATACAGGATGCATAAGGTATTTGAGGACACACCTTCATTTGGCTACTGCTGCACTATAGTAAATTGTATGTCCTTTCCGTTTCTGGAAAGCAAAATGGCGGACCAACAAGTAATACAAACCATGAAGAGGCATGCAGTAATCTTGGCAATAAAGGCAGAGCACAGCGTATAAAGCATGCTTTGACATCACCAGAACATCTGAATTTATTCAGCAAGTGCAGCAGGCCATCGATGACAATCCCAGAACATCCATGAGGTCATTTGCCAAAGATCTCCATGTGTCGGAAGGAACAATCAGAAATGTTGCCCATGAAATCATCAGATATCACTCGTATGTTATGCGAAGAGGTCAGTTTATGTCGGACAAAAGACGAGAAAACTGCCTACTCAGATTGAAAAGGCTCTTAAACAAGCTGAAAAATCCGTGTGAAGCTGATTTGCTTTGGATTTGGCCTCTTAACTCCCCTGAATCCATTGGACTACTATGTATGGAGCGTTGTGGAGAGAGAGGACAATGAACACCCCCCATAACACCAAAGATGAATTGAAAACTGCCTTTGTTCGAGTAATGACCAATATGAACCATGACCATTTGATTCGCACATGTCAACGGTTTCGATCTCGCATTGAAGCAGTTATTGAAGCTGAAGGCAGATTCATTGAATAGCCATATAACAAGAAGGCTTCTTGTGTATGCTCATGATATGTTTCGATAATAAAGTTATTATCTCGACTTATATCTCTGTTTGTTGGGGGCAGCCGTAGCCCAGTTGTCTCGCCTTGCTCAATGCAATGGTGGAGTTAAGCAACCTTGGGTGCGGCTAATCACAGGTTGGGTGACCACCTGGAAATTTCCATCTCCCCCCGTGCTTCGGAGGGCACGTAAAGCCGTCAGTCCCGGCTGCTGCGACCATCATACAGCAGTCGTTAAGATATAGGGATGGCGCAAAACTCCCTCGAAGGAGTAAGTGCCACAGATTATCGCTCCGCGATAATCTACCTTCTGTACCAGATAATGATATATCTCTGTTTTCTTTCTTGATGTGAATCTGTCCTGAAATGCCTTATGCACCCTGTAATTGAATGTATTGTATTATACAAGGGTTGGTCGAAAAGTAATGTCTCCATGGCTGTAAGGATTTTCAAAATTCTAATTGTACCTGATACTTACATTTGTCCTCTATGTAAGGCATTTATCGACATATCCCCATCCCTTTCCACGCATTGCCAACACGTGATTAGTCGGGTGAACCCGTCAGAGAGGAATTCTGGGGTTCTTGTCGAAACCAGGATTGAATGGCAGCTTTGGGCCCTCTTCTGCAGCATGATAATGCCCGCCCACACACGATCGCCACACACAAGAGGTGTTGCAGCACCTACAATTCAAAGATGAAAAACTGCAGTTCAGAAATTAAAGACTTTCCACCTTGTGACTTTCACCATTTCCCAAGGAAGAAAGATCACCTTAAGGGACATGAGTTGCATTGTGATGACGAGGTGAAAGAAGCCATTCAATCCTGGTATCAACAACAACCTCGGAATTCCTCTCCGACTGGTTCACTCGACTAGTCACGCGTTGGTGCAATGCATGAAAAGGGATAGGGACCATGTCGAAAAAGTGAATAGTGCATTACATAGAGGACAAATGTAAGTATCAGGTATAATTAGAATTTTGAAAAGGTGGTTAACAAATAAATTTATAGCCATGGAGGCATTACTTTTCAACCAACCATCGTATTATATAATTTTCCTTCATTTTGGGATACTGTTAGGTAAAGAGCTGACCTGAATTTATAATTCAGATTTTCTTTCTTTTGTTTTTAAATAAAGTGAAACATATTATAATTTTCTATTTTTAAGGGAAATAAGGTTTTTTTTTTTTGGTTTAGGTAGAGATTAATTTCCAGGAATTTTGAGGCAAAATTTCATGCTAAGCTCTCCAAGAGTTGTTTAAACTGGGAGAAGCTTGGTCTCAACCTTTGCGTTTTCTCCAACGATCTCTGCTATTTTCGTTGATAAAATGTCAAAACAGCTTTTCTTCTGCAGCTAAAAATTTCACTTCTAATTCTGCTTTTAGGATGAAATTCTAGATGAAGTGTTATGTTTTGAATTGATTACATATACTTTATTTTCCTATTTTTAAGTGCTCCAACTGAATTTGGGTTGGCATTCTTTGCAAAGCCATAGTTTAAAGGCAGATTTTTTTTTTTTTTTGCCTACCACTCATTAAGAGTGAAGGCCTACGTGTTCATTTCCGATTTTCAAAAACTTTTTTTTTTTCTGACATCGACTTAAAAACTCATGATTTTAAAATTTATGTTGAAATTTTGAAAAAAAAAAAATCCGTCTGTACTTATGTGACCAATTTTATGCAGCTAACTCAAAATTTATCATACTGAAGTAATAAAGTTAAACATCCAGACTTGTTATAGTTTCTGGAACTTTCAATGCTAAAATATGGCATGTATTATATCAAACAACTTGGATTGATGTGTCATGAATGAATAAAACGTAAAATTAATGATAGTCCGAAATGGATTCAAGGAACCTGATTTAGTGGAACCATTATTGTTCATTGGCACTTTCTTTGCTAAAATATGGCATGGAACATATCAAAAGACTTAGAATGATGTGTTATGAATGAATTATATTCTTCCATATTCTCAAATTATATTCTTATTCCCTTCTTTGTTTAATATAGGGTGTTTGAAAATGCTCGTTATGGTTTCATGAATTTCTAGCAACTGTTTTATTAGTGGTGAAGAAGTTAGTTTAAAACAAGCATATTATTTAAGTTTTGTTTGAATTGCCTGCCATGTCAAAATTCAAAATTTTTATCAGAAAAAATTTTGACAGAAATTTCAATCTGGAGATGCTTGAAATTGAAAATTGGCTCATGCCATCGACAGTGCCATCACCATCTAAACTTCAGGCCTCTCAACAGATGTTGAAAACGTCATCAATATTGGGCCCAAACAACAGCGCTCTTAGCAGAAGGAGGTAACAAAAAAAATGATTTCTTCCTTCCTGATTTTTCATGCACTCAAAAACATCATAGCTCTAAGAATATTTTGCAAAATATAATTAAAATTGCAACTAATATATTTTTAAAGAATAATATTAAGGGAGAATAATGATTCCTGTATTGATAAAATTATCTTTTGCTAAGAGCGCTATTGTTTGGGCCTAATATTGATGACGTTTTCACTGTCTGTTGTGAGGCCTGTACTTCAGAAGGTGATGACAGTGCAGACTTCGTTTTTGAAAAGGATAGTTTTCTGCCACATTTCCACTGCTAAGTCTGTGATTCACTCTACATATTGCAATTTTGTCAGACCATTGCAATCATTTCTAAGTAATCCATAAGCAAGGGGGAAATGAAGATGCTAACCAACACAAACTCCTAATTGCCGGCCATAGTGAACAGCTATATAAAATTGACAATCAGAGGTTCAGATTATCTCTTAGATAATTTTTGTTTTATTGTAATCTAGTTCTAGCTGAAACCTAACGTGTTAATTCTAGCCCAAGTATTGGCAAGTTTGCTTTACTTTTTTCCATTGCTATTTTCATATTGATTTTTTTTCATTTGGTAATACACTGAGTTTTTCATTCCACACCATTTGACGAATACAAATTGGACATAAATTATTTCAGAATCTGTGCATAGTCAGATAAGGTTTCACTTGGAGGCACTTGGAATATGTATATAACTTTGTAACAATGCCACATCCCCCTATTAGCATATGCAACCCTAGACAAGAGACTTGGGTTGTGGGATGAAGGAATTGTAGAGGTTCGAGACCGATATTAATGGAGGTATAATCAATGACTCAACACTTGGAACTTAGAAAACTAGACACGTTTATTACAACTACCAAAAGGACTATTTGAGTGTAACACATTAATTAAAATCAAACTGTCACTGCTAACGTCATTCAAGAGGGGCCCCTTAGACATGCTCAAAAAAAAACTAACAACATTAAAATGAGTAAACCGGACTCATGCTGCCCTCACACACAAATATAGCAATATGCAAAGTTTTGTAAGCGGCTGGGGCAACAACGTTAGGAAACGTGGCTCCTGAACACAGAGCTTTATGTGAACAACACTCCGGGTGCACTTGGAGGAGCGATGCGCAGAGCTGCGACAAAGACAAACAATGCATGCTGCACAAAGAGACGGAACTAACAGCCAACTCTGACATTGGAGAACGCCATGTGATTCTTTGACTCCTGTACAACAGGACGGGGAGAACCACTGAACCCCCCCCCCCCCCACGCGCTTATAATTACAAATTATATATGTCTAATGTCTTTCACGAGGTGCCACAGTTCTCAATAAATTGCAGAGTATGTTGCTAAGAAAGCACATGCAGCGACCGATCAGTGTACACCCCTCCCCTCCTACGCAACATGCAACTCACCAGTATGCACAAAGCAGAGGAAACGAGTCAACAGCACATTCCCCTCTGAGGCTTCGTTGCCCCCAGCCATAGGCTTAAACACTAAACTTAAAATTATTACAAACGTCGTTCATAGCTCAAATCACAACAATCTTCTGTTGGAGCTGGGAAACACGTGCTGAACTGTTTTTCTCGCGAAACTCGTTTAAAGTTCAGAGCACGCACAACTAGCGGGTGTGGCTGTTCACTCACAGTGTAATCGCACACTTAATCAGAACTTGTGTCGAGCAAACAAAAAAAAAACAGATGCTCTAAGGTCTCACATCGGGGAATTTAGGAAATATAAGGTCACCAAATTGGCAGAATATATTTACAGCTGCTTTCGCAGCGATACCATACTTGAGTCGTAATGTGATGTGGTGGCCTCCTGACGATTCGAACATCGTCGGTTACAAAAAAAAAAATCCTCCAATTGTTTTAACGATTAACTTCACTAAAAGAACTTATTCTTATAGCACAGTTTAAAAGGATGCTCAAACAGAGCTTAAACATATTGCCAAAACTAAAAATCATTTTAGAAATTCCATACACATCGGAATTCTATCAGTCTAAGGCCTAAGATGGCCGCAACATCAATTTCCATGACTGCTGGATAACGGGACCTCGCTCTCCCAAAAACTTCCTTTTCAACCACATATATCTCCACAAAAAAATGTCAAGACGATTTATTTTAACAATTAACTCCCGGGAGGCTACCACAGCTTCCCAGAAATCTCATCTGAGTCAACAATGCTAGCCCCCTGACTATCGCATTCCCTGTTGCTTTAAAACTGTTAAAACAACACGAATGCATTGTCTGGAGATAAAAACTCAATAAAATAAAACAACAATAGAAATAATAAATTTATATTTCTTCTAAAATATTACGATTCAGAAACAATATACAAACAAAAATTTACTGAAAAACAACAAATGCAAGAGTAAGAAATTCCCGCTGGGTCCATGTAACATTTCACACTGGCATGAAATGTCGCAACTTAAATGCAGTAGATAGTAATTGCCGATATAATGTACAGTGGACATCTTAGTCAATGACATTTTACAGAATGGCAACTTTTATTACATACACCTTCCTAAAACTAGATTTGATCTTCTCTAGTCACATGAACAGTTCATATGCAACTATTAATGGATTACTCCACCAGTGTTCAAACTGCTATATAAGAATGTTTTCTGTTTTTACTGAAGACAGACGGATTGGACGAAATGTTCCAATGTCACAGACTGTCCTTAATCCCTGTGACTATTGGTATGGGGATTTCTAAAAAGTAGGGTTTATCTTACCAGAAAAGCAACTCTATGTGACCTGGAAGACTCCATCAGAAGAGAGATTGCTCAAATCTCACAGCCAATGTTTCGATAGAGAAAGGTAACCATATCCAGCAGGTTATCCAGTGAAAAATGTAAATCCCCTATTTGCATATTTTATAATTTGAAATCATTCTGCATTTTGCCAATATCAACATGTTAAAATATCATTGCAATATTTCATTAATAAAAGTTATCAGCTCTTGTAAGATTTTTGGGCCATCTTGTACATTCTTGCCTTCTAACGAAGGTGTTTTAAGAGTTGGGCTTGTTCAATATAACTGCATATATAGATGAAGGAAGGATGCCACTTTTCCACAAAAGAATTTTAATAATTTTCATAAAAATTTTTGTGGAAAAGTGGCATGCTTCCTTCATCTATACACAAGTATCCACAGATCATAAGGTCAGTTATATTTTATATATTTTTTAGTTTTATAACTGCATATCTTTTATCTGTTCTTGTGTTGACTTTTATTCTTTTCCTACATAGTTCATTGCAATAACTTTATTTTTTTTCTTTTGACATCAAATTACACTTTTTGACCTTCCTAAATTACAGAGCAGACATTGCGCAAATATATCATATCATATCATATCATCAGTTTACTTACCTACTTTATCACGTTTTGTTTTGTCTTCTATTATTATTAAAGAATAACCCAAGAATGGCTTATGAGGGTTTTATTCCATGCCATATCTCGGATGTATTTATCCATCAATAATTTTATTATCTGCTCGATTTTTTTTATTTTTTTATTTTTTTTTATTTTTTTAAACTACAAATGATTTTATAATTGTTCTTCCTTTTAGAAAATAAGAATTTTGTTTAACAGTAATAGATTTGATTTATATTCTGTTTCTGTTTTAGTTGAGAGTGACGTTGCCTACTGAGCTTAATAAACCACATTGTATCCTTCCACTGAGACTGCCCTCGACTCGTGTTATTTCATAAATTTTGCTGGCGAGATGCCAGTTAAATCGAAACCAAATCTACAATTTGCTGGTTTATCTAGATTCTGTTCTGCTAATTTGCTTGATTATGGAGACCTCTACGTACTTCTTGTAAGAAAAAAACGCAGTCATCTTACTATTTGGATAATCTCAACTACAGATCAACTTCATATATTTTTTTTTTAATCTTTTCAAATGGTTTTTCTATCTATTGATTTTTTATTATGTTGAGGAGAAATTGGTGAAACATGTTTGCAGAAACTCTGAACTTTTTAAACAGGACATTATTCTGATTTCTTCATGGAGACAAACAATGACTGCTAACCTTTTTACTCAAGATGTCACTCTCAACTAAAACAGGGAAACAAGGTTGATTAATAATTTAGTTTTATTAAAAAAATTTTTTTTCCTAATATATAGTTCAACATTACACACACAATCAGGCATTTGTCCTTTGGCACGAAAATTCCTGGTAAAACAAATCCACTGGATGGAACTTTCACAGTAGCAGATGAAGGTAATTGTATTCAATTCATGAAAGGACATACCATATTACTTCTAATAGAAGCTCGAGCCTCTAAGTTTTCAGAGTAATTTTCCCCAGCCTCTGTAGTTAACTGCATTTGTGCGATGAATTGATGAAGGCAAAAAATTTGATTACATGATATTGACAGTTTATTCAGTGTTTGACATCCTACAAATCAAATATTAGCTACTAAATGCTGTATTTAAATGTCCAGTCGTCTAGACACTATTCAGAAAGAGCCATTGTGATCAGGGCTGTCTTCATCAGTCAGTGCTTTGTTGTGGTCATCTTCTTCATCCACTTCCAAATGAAGTTCTGTTTCAAAGAAGGGAGACTGATCTTGATTTGGCAATAACAGAAGATTATTACATCATTTTGAAAATATCAACTGATTAAAGGTTTTAAGAAAATAAATTAAAACAATTAAAACATTGTTTAGTTAGTAACTTTAATTTTTGCAAAATTTGGAATTCTTTTTTGAAGGATACATTCATGAAGGAAGGCTTTATGATCTTTTGTATAAACTATCTTCTTGTAAAGTTTTCGATTTTTCTTCCTCAAATTATCCCTCGAGGGTAAATTACAAAAAATCTTCTAATAAAATACATACTTTCAAAATAAATAGTAAAGAAAAATATAAGTGATGTATAGCAGTTAAGATAGAAATAAAATCGAAAAGAAAAGATAGAAAATAGTACTAAGTTACAGTATGTCTAAAATAGGAAGGCGGTTGGAGAGGAGGACAGGGGGTAGAGTTCATTTCATTTTTAGGTCGAAAGAGTTGATATAGCCACTTCTCCCTCCAGCCTCCCCTCTCTTTTTCCCCAAACTGATAAAAGGATTAAAAGCTTTTGTATTTCGTTTGTATTTTATTTGTTTTTGTATATATTTTTTATTTATTTCCATTTTTTTGAATATAGTTTTTTCTTTTGGAAAATTTCATTTGTATTTTTTTTTGAATATATTTTTTTTTGGAAAATTTCATTTTTATTCTTTGTAGGTTTTATCTGTAAATTATTTTGTTTTTGTATATATTTTTTTTGTAATTTATTTACATTTTTTGAATATATTTTACTACATGTACTAAATTTTTATATTTTTTTTTTTTTTATCTTCTAACTTTAGAGTTTTAAGATATCATTGTGATTTAATCCTCTTATCAGTTTAGTGGATAGAAGGGAAACTTACATAGCTGGAGGGGTAAGTGGTAGTACAACCCTTATATTGACCCTTTCAGCCTAAAAACGAAATGAACTCTGCCCCGTCTTCCTCTCCAACCGCCTTCCTATTTAAAGGCCGGTTCCCACTAGCACGCAACCGCGGCGGAAATACCGCGCTTGATGTGAGCAGAGCAGATTTGACGTCGTACCGCGGCGTAAAAACCGCTATCGTCTAGAGTTGAGATGGATTCAACTTTACTGTGACGGTAAAATCCGTCGGGGTAGCATCCGCCAATGAAATCACCGCATTTTGTGTGACATTGACACTCTCCAAGATGGCGACGCGTTTGGATAGTATCGTTTTGGAGCGCAGCAATCTTAGCGAACATTATCAAATAAACAGCAACACGCTTGCTTGTATCTTCATCCATTTTTGTATATTTGCAAAGACTTAAAACATTACGTCCATTTTTTTTATGCGTCCATTAAGAGAAAACGCTAAGCGATCGAAGAGACTCTTAGCTAAGCATTAAGCGATCGAAGAGACCCTTCGGCTACAGCGTAACGTGCTGCGATAGTGGGAACTGATCGGCGGAATTACCGCTGTGCTTAACCACGGCGGTTTTAACCGTTCCGCTTTCCGCGGCAGATAATGGGAACCGGCCTTTAGACATACTGTACTTGGGGGCACGAGAGATGACCATTTCATATGGGAGATGTGAGGTTGTAACCATTCTAAAATAAACCATTGCTCCTCTTCCCCAACCCGCAATTTGGAAAGTTAAAAAAACTAATTTAGATCAGATTAAAGTAGATAATAGGCGCATTCGGCAACTCGGATCTGACTAGGTCATGTGACCTATGACGAGTTTCTGACTTGCATCTGAGCTGATCTGAGTCGAAATGCCGAACGCAAAAACTGACTGACTTGAAGACTGAAGCGAAATCGGCCTACAGAATAGATTAGATAGTTCATGGGGCAATCTAACGTGGCTAATTTGAAAATAAATAGGGCAATTACTGTAGTTCAAAAGAAATTGCTGAAAATTCCCCAATGAAATTGCTGTTGCCATTTTCGAGAGCAAAGAAAATGAAATATTTTTAATACTTATTGGAATAAAAATACTTAATAATTTTAATATTTATCGGAATAAAAATACAGTCGCTTTCCTGTAGTAGGAGGAAAAAGTTTTCGTAGCAAAACGACCGTATCACTTTTATTTGTAAAAAAACATTTGTCTCGGCACACTTTTCTTAATTTTTTTCTCACGGCACATCCATGTAGTTTCACAATGCATAGCAGTGCCGCGGCACACCCTTTTGAGAACCCCTACCACAGATTAAGGGGGAAAACCTGTTTTTTTTCATTAATCTTTTATTATCCTTGACCCTGCCACGGTGGACAGAAGAGAGGCTACGTCATGGATTAATTTTCTGACTTCCTCAGTCAAGAATTTTTCGACTGACCTATACGTCACCATTCTGACTAGATTATGTCGTCACAAGTCCTCTGCCGTACACGTTTTCTGAGCAGTCAGTCAGTCGGAATCAGTTGCCGAACGTTTCGTGCCTCAGATCCAGTCAGACCTGAGTTGCCGAATGCGCCTATTACCAAAGGATTAATCCCCCAACCTGTTTTTTTGTTTTGTTTTTTTTGTTTTTTTTAGGCTAAAAGCACTTTAAATCTGATTTTCCACTCGTTTTTATTTTATTTTTATACAAATTTTTTAATTACTATTCGTATGGAATAAACTATGATTTACTAAATCTATATTTTTTATGTATTCCTAATGTGGAAAAAAAATCATACACATGAAAACATCCATTCAACCAAATAGCAATTTCAAAAGTTTATTAAAGTTAGCAAACAAATAAAAATGACAATAAGAAAATATAATTTATTTTATAAATAAAATTTTGCACAATTGCAAATGAAAAAATTAAGAGTCTGCTTATAATTCCAAACAAACAAAAAAAACCCCCGAAGAATTCAAGAGGTTCTACCCCCCCCCCCCCACTTCATCAAATAACATATCAAAGGATTCATCGTAGACTACTGATACATCAAAGCCACCCGACTTTTTTTTTTGCATATATATATATATAAATTCAAAGTCAAAATCAACAATATCTCTATCCAGCAAAATGTCATCTTATTGTCATTTTTATTTTTATTTTTTAACTGTAATTAACTTTTTGTTTACTTTTAATTAACTTTTGTAATTGCTATTTGGTTACAATAGAATTGGTTGAATGGATGTTTTCATGTGTATGAATTTTTTTCCACATTAAGAATACATAAAAATTATAGATTAGGTGAATCATAGTTTATTCCATACGAATAGTAATTAAAAAATTTGTATAAAATATTTATTTATTATTATTTATTGTATTTATTTATATATTATTATTTATTGTATTGTGTCTCGTCCTTCCCTAAATATACATCCGTTCATTATAAAAATAAAATAAAAACGAGTTGAAAATCAGATTTAAAGTGCTTTCAGCCTACAAGATTTTCTTAGCCTACAAAGAAAACAGGTTGGGGGTAGAGGGATTATAGTCAGGGTTAATCCTTTGATATTATTTACTGTCTAACCCTTCTGATCTAAATTAGTTTTTGGGGTTGGGGGTAGGGGAAGAGGAGCAATACTCTTCCCTCCCTTAATTTAGAATGGTCATCCTCACACCTCCCCTACGAAATGGTCATCTCTCGGGCCCCCGACTGTAACTATAACAATGTTTTAATTTTTTAAATTTATTTTCAATAACAGAAGAGTTTATTTGGAGCCGATGCTTTTCGACTTGAGCAAAGTTTTCCATTATTATACCAAGACCTGTCTCTCTTCTTCAACATTAGACCCAAACAGATATTCTTCTATTTTGCTACTCAGTCTACCCTGCCACAATGTTTGTTGTGCTCCTTCATATGTTCTGTTGTTTGTTTCATATTGTCTTCACTTTCATCATGTGCTGTAATAATACTACTCGATTTGAAAGATCTGGTCCACAGAGATCCATGCATTTTTGATCCACTTGAGAAGAGGCCTAGGCACCCTCAGATTCCCACCTTTCATATACTCCTAGTCACTTGCCATCCATGTACCATAGTATTCTGTAACCTTTGCCTTAAATGGTTTATTCCAGCTTAATATCTTGTAATATGGTGAGCTGATAGATTTCTTTAATATTACTGTACTTAGGTTTCAGTTTTGTCCCGTTTACCCTGGCAGTCATCTTGACAGTAACCTGTAGCTTACAGTGGTATCGATCTTGCCCTTTTCTGCTCAATAATCGTGAATATCATGTTTAACTATATGCTTGTTTTGTTTGCATCTACAACGAATCAAAGTTGTATTTTCTTCTGTTTCCTTTGTAGGTGATGAACGATACAGTTTTTCATTCAATTCCACAGGGTCCTTTTGCGCTAGTGTCATTCTTCTCTTTAAAGAAAGCTAATGACACCTAGTTTGGTTCTCTTGCCACCTTCAACTTGCAATAAAAGCTATTGATATAGCACTGCCCGCCAGGGTTGAAAAATACAGCAAAACCCTGATTTTATGTTTTTCGTCGGACTGACAAATATATATAATGTAGGAAAAAGTAAAATCGAGAGTCAATATAAAATCAATAAAGTACTCCATTTCTAACAAATACAGAATACTGTATTTTACGGAAATAGGCCTAACTATTAAAAAGTGAAAATATTTGTGTGTGAGGCCTAACCAATGCTGCGGCCAATCTATTAAATTATTTTTCTGAATAAACTTGCATGTATGTATATAAAATGTCACTATAGAAAATAAGCAACATGGAAATTCTGGTGCTGAATAAGCCATAGATGAAAGAGAGGAATGGCGGTTGCAGCGGTGCGTTCAGGAGAATTGACGTGCTAAAGATGAACCGGAATAACCATTATGTGCAGCTAAGACAGCAGGTAGACGGGCTGGGAAAGACTCAATGAGGTGTTGGAATGTTCACAGGAATTTTGAGCTATGCTGACTGCAATTCAGTTAATATAACAAAATCTTAATTACAAAAATTCGTTATTCTTTTGCAATGAAAAGTTGTTTTGTCCGAATGAATTTCGTCTGGTTACGGATTCTAATTACAGTTGAATCCCGTTATAACGAATTCCACTGTAACGAAGTTTTCACTATAACGAAGTTTTTCTGCGGTCCCAGTAAAAAATCCTATTATTTTAATGTTATTACGATCCCGCTATAATGAAATCTTTATAACGAAGTTTTCACTATAATGAAGCAAATTTCTGGTCCCCACAACTTTATAATTTCATTATAACGCGAGTTTTTTCAGAAGTTGTGCATTAGGTAAGTTTTTTCAGAAGTTGTACACAAATAGGCCTAACACAAATCGAATCTGTAAAAATCAGCATTAACTTTGTTTTTCTCAATTAAAAATAGACGCTCTTATTAGTAGGCCTATAAACAAAACAATTTGAAGACCACATTTCTATTCGAACAAGTATAAAAAATACAATACTGTTTTGAAACCTCCCATTCATCACTATATTCAATACTATGTGCTGCATTGTTTTCAAAACTTTGTGGAAATTTAAATCAATAAATGGCAGTAAAACGATAGCATCCTGGTAGTTCCACGTGGGAACAAACATTAGAAATGGCGCATGGTTTTGTTAAACTCGTAATTCTTCAAAAAAAATAAAAAAATAAAAAAAATATGCTTAGTAAAATTCAATTCTTTTAATAAGTGTAATATAGTACTATAAAATTTTAACTAAATCTTTGATGTTTAATATTAAACTGTAGAAAAAACCTAAAGAGTTGCATTAGAATGGAGCTATTTCTGTCGCGTGAAATAAATCTATTTCATATGCGTAATGTTCAGTGTTGCCAACTTAGTGGATTTCCCACTAGGTTTAGTGAATTTTATAGCAAAATTATGCAAAAATCTACTAAAATCCACTAAAAACTATATGAGAACAATATAACTATAGTTTATCCAGCGAGAGTTTGCTCCTGATGTAAACAAAACAACGTTGCATATCCCTCCGCAAGCTCCTGTGATTGGAGGAATCTATTCAGCCTTTCCCTGAATCCCTGACTTGAGATGCTATATCAATCCCTCTCTTTCTATCTGTTAATTCAATAATCTCTTATATCTCTCTAGAGATACAGTGGGGTCAATTACTATTTGTTTAAAATAAAATCAATAAATATAAATGAAACTGATCTAAATTTAACAATAATTTTATTTCATTATTCATGAATATGGAGCATGGATAAACACTTTTTATGAAGAAAATTTCAAAGAATCACAGAGAGATCTTAATTTGCTTTTTAAATAATCGTAATAATTTGTTCAAATTATTTGTTAATTTGTTTTGTCAATAAATTGGGAATCGGACAGAATGTCACAGGACAAAATGCAATCGTGCAGATTTTAATTTTTATAAAAAAAAACCCGTCGTTTTGTCAATAAATTACGTGTAGAGTTTATTTAAAATAAAAAGATAAAAAAATAGGAAAAATTTGTCATCGAATACAGACAAGGTGTTTTCTTTCAGTCTCTTAATCCTGCACGGGGTACTTAATCTCTTAATCCCTTGGTGTGATTTCTGTTGTCTCATTTGTCACGACAGTTCTGTGTTCTCCGTTTTAGTGTCTATTTCTTCTTCTTATTAAAAATTGAACAATTTATGTGTAATTTATTCAGTTTTTGTTGTTATAAACATCATAAAATGTTTTAAGTCGAACCTAGAAACTGATTGTTAAAGTTTTAAGTCAGTTTTGTGAATTACATTTTCATGTATGCACTGGAACACGGAAGTTGCAAGGCTCAGTCAACCAATGAAATCTAATGTCACCATGTGCTTTTGTTTACATCAAGAGCAAACTCTCGCTGGATAGACTATAGTGGGTTTTTAATTCAATTTTAGTGGGAAAATATTTTTGAGTTTAGCAAAACTGGTAACGTTATGAAGTATGCAAAAAAAAAAACTTATGTAAACATTAGCATGTGTTGAGCTAAATGCAGTGGTATTTTTTGCTATAAGTTGTGTTTTCTATTTAAAATAATACAGTATATAGAATAATCAATGCTATGAAAATAAAAGTTTTTCAGTTTTTAACCGTGATTTTCGGTAAGGATGAAACGCACCAGCGTTGTCACTCAAAAAAATTTTTCCCGCTAAAACCAAACTAAAAATCCGCTAGATTCTATTGTTTTGTTTTAATGTAATTCTTAGAGGATTCTAGCATTTTTTTGAAAATCCACTATGTTGGCAACACTGAAACACACCCATTAAAATAGATCATTTCAAAAATCCTACCTGTACATTTAAAATGCTAATATTGATTGATATTGTTCCATAATTAAAGATGAAATGATTAAAAAATTTAAAAAAAATGTTCACGGTTTAAAGTAAGCCATTTTTAATTTATTTTCAAATTAATTTGCAGTCTTGATTTTAACGAAGTGTTCGTTATAACGAAGTAAACTGTCTCACCCCTGAACTTTGTTATAACGGGATTCGACTGTATCCAATAATTGTATACAAATATTATTGATATATATAATCGTCTAAAGGGTAAGTTTTTCTTTCAAAAAAATGACCCCTAAAAACCACATTCAGCTTCTGCATGAGTCAGGGTGATGACAGCTCTCATAAGGAGAGGGATCTTATAAGTGGATTATATAAAAATCTAAATAATAATTTATTAATGCTTCCACTGCTTAAATACTTTCCTGAAAAGATAAAATTATCTTCGCAGCATAATGAGAATCTTAAAACATTGTTGATATGGCTGCCGACACTTTCGATGAAAGTTTAGCTTTCTGCACTTTATCCCAAAATAAAAGTTAAAAAAATCATAACTGTATTGTGAGAAATGGAGGGGGGGGGGGGGTTGGGGGCTTATCCAATGCTGCAGCCAAATTAGTGTTGAGAAACTGGAAAGGACTGTGGATAACGACATGACCAACTGACAACCACCTCTTGTCCACAAAAGAATTTTATTAAGCATAATAAAACTAGTGTTATTTATTTATTTATTTATTTATTTTTAGAAAACAATGACTTTCAGCACTGCGGCCTATCCATTGCTTTGAAATACATTTAAAATACAGCAAATAAAAAACATTTAAAAGTGAAAGGGGAAAAATGTATTTTACAGCATTGCTATTGGTTTTTTTTTTTTCTAGAATGAAACTTTCATTAGAAACTTGCAGAAATATTGAAAAACAAAACAAAACATTTATGAACTTGGGGGAAAATCCGTGATTTTTGTTTGTTTTGATTAGAAATTTCACAAATTGCGTTTATTTTCCTTTGAATGGACAAAAATTTTAACAGTATTTAGTGGATTTATAGTTTCATTTGTGGAAGGCACTCTCACTACAGACTCAGTTTTGTCATCGGTGTAAGTTAAAATTTGGTGGAAAAATTTTTTCATCAATACTGTACATCAGGAAAGTGAAAGAGCTTCACCACAAAGTGCTTAACAGTACTACAGGGTCAGTCAAAAGGTGAACACCTTCCTGTCTTGGATACCAATGTAGTTATGCAAATTCCAATACAGGGAATAAATAGGAATCTGAGGGTACCAGTGGTGGAACGGCCTAATAATCAATTTGTAGCAGGAAAACTAACATTTTGTAGCAGTCTGTAGCAGAAAAAATTGGCGATTTGTAGCAATTTGTAGCAGGAAGAAATTAAATTAAATAGCATGGTGAGGGAAAGCCATCAAACATAGTTTCTTCATCTGACTCTCCAAAACTTGATGAAAATATTCATTCTCGTGCTCGTCATCCATATCGTCTTCAGTGGCCTCATTTTCATTATTTTTATTTTTCGAAACGATAACAGCAATTATTTACTATATGTAATAATACTGTCGAAATGCATTGCAACCACATTAGCTTTCTTTATAAAACAGTCTTGGACGATTTTCAAGACGTACTTGATATGAACACAGTGACAGTTTACTAAGGTCGGCACCATCTTGTTTTCGGGATTTGACTTATGCATTTGCTTTTTACAGTGGAAAAACGGATGGAAATTTGAGGAGAAAGACGTGAAATAAGGCACTGATTAATGCACTGTTTAGTGTTAAATACTGGTAGAGTGTGCTGTAAGTTATATGAATTTCATATGCTAATGCTTGGCGATAGTATCGATGTTCAAAAAGTTTCAATATCGAATTTTTCGATGTTCTTGAATTTTCAATGTTCCATTTTGAATTCATTATCTATTGAGCAACTGTTTAGGTTAATGTACTGACGTATTGCAATGAAAGAACACTTAAAAACGCACTGGATTTGTTAAAATCGCTAAAATGGAGCTGTCAAATTTGGCCTCCCCTTCGTACTTTTTCCAATATGGCCAATATGACAGATTGTTCATACGGCTAAGATAAAGAGCCCGCCTCCGATTATCTGCCGGAAATTAATCTAAACATTTGCTTTTGGCACAGGTTTGCACGAAATCGCTAAAATGGCGCTGTGTTATGCAGAAATTTGAATTTGGCGCTATCTGGCGCAGCTGTTCCACCACTGGGGAACTCTATCTGATGGAACACCTTACACATCCAAATTCTATCTCGAAAACCATAAGAGATACACAAAAAATTCCAATTGCACATTTGTTCAACAGCAAATTCTAAACAAAACACAAAAGTTCACCAAAATCCGATGAGCGGATCACCCACAATCCTCATTGCAAGCTCTGCAACAGGACAATTGGTCATCTGATACAAAGTAAGTCTTTCCATCAATCTACAAACCTAGCGTCAATAAACTTCAGACACCAAGTAATTTGGCTAAAAACAGTGAAAAGTGCATACAGAGGATTGCAGGCTAATGAAAATAGATTTACTGAGTATATGTAACAATATCAACATCGATTTAGAATCGATTTAATAGTGTGAAATAATTTATTCAAATTTATGTAAAATTGCGTTGTCAACAGGTTTCAAAGAACTTCGTACACAAGGGGTCGCCAGCATATAGAACTTTCCTGAAGGCTGTAGAAACGCCCAGAATGCTTTGCATCAGGCTTTAAAAGCACCGTCCAAGCGACAGATCACAGTATTCGTGTTGTTTTGAACCATGGGACGTGGTAAGCCAGTAGAAACGTATATACGGCAAAAAATTATACAGCAGTTCCAGAATAACAAATCCCAGCAAGCTATTGCCCATGAATTATCAGTTCCACTCTCTACTGTTAATGGGATCATCAAGCGTTTCAGAGAAATCGGGAAAACAGAACCAGGGACTGCACCAGGCAAGCAGCGATTATTGAATGTTAGGGACCTACGAGTATTTCGACGTTACATTGTGAAAAACAAGCATGCTCCCATAAGTGAAATGACTGTTTGGGCTCGAGAATATTTTCATATACCCATATCCGAAAGCACAGTTCGCCGTTACATCAGAAGATGCAACTATTACTTATACGCTACAAAGAGGAAGCCATTTATGAGCACTGTAGCTAAGCGTCGCCGGTTAGCATGGGCCAGAACCCATCTAAAGTGGACCCTTGCTCAGTGGAATAGTGTTCTGTGGTCCGACGAGTCCACCTTTGCAGTGATGTATGGCAACAACGGTTGCAAGGTGCTAAGGACCAAGCACGAAAGTAATCATCCCGACTGTTACCAGAGGAAAGTTCAGAAGCCTGCATCGCTGATGGTGTGGGGCTGCATGAGTGTAGCTGGGACAGGATCGCTTCACTGTTGCGAGGGCACTATTAACTCTGCTGCCTATATAAACATTCTTCAACAGCATCTGCGTCCATCCTGCCAAAAGTTGTTCAATAGAAGACCAAGCATCTTTCAGCAGGACAACGTGAAGCCTCATGCTGCTCGGAACACCAAGGCTTGGCTACAACAGCAGCGTTTCAGGGTGCTTGACTGGCCTGCCTGCAGCCCAGATCGGCCACCCATTGAAAATGTATGGCGCATTTTAAAGCGAAAAGTCAGACAGCGGAAGCCTCGAACACTGCAGCAGTTGTGGGCGTGTATTTCCGAAGAGTGGGACAAAATTCCAGTAGAAACAACGCAGAAGTTAGTGTCCAGCATGCCTCAACGACTTCGGAGACGCCACTCAGTGGTAATGTGCAATAAACGGTACGGTGTACGAAGTTCATTGCAACGTGTTGAAAACGGAACATTACAAAAAGTTGCTTATTTAATTTTCTCATTTTTTTTTTTTTATGTTAAAATGCTATATCACAGTTGTACTAAAGCTCTGTGCACTCAATAAAGTAATTTTCATTTGTTTACAATTAGTTTCATTGTACTTATCCAAAATTCTGTAGGTGTCCGAAGTTCATTGATGCTAGGGTTGTAGATAATGCTCAATGTGATGTCCACTTGCACCATAGCATAATTCCGCACTATATTTCAACGATGCCTGGTTATTGCATGATAATTTTGCCTCGCCTCACTAAAGTAGAGGACTGTGATTGGTCTGATTTTTTTCTCAGCTTCAACATGCCTTTTTATACCAATTGCACAGGAAACTGGTGACTTTATGGTAATTGGATGAGGATGATGAATGAAATCATTTGCAGAGCTTGCAATGAGGATTGTGGGTGATCTGCTCATCATATTTTGGTGAACTTTTTTTGCTTTATTATTAAATAAAAGTCTTGGGACTGGATAAAGCACACGGTATACTTTTTTATTAAAGCCGACGCGTTTCAATATTACATCATCATCACGGGCAAAGGTATACAAAGACTAGGATGAAGGGCACTGACAGTACAACAATAATGACTAAGCCCACCAATCAGAAGCAGAGTATCCTGCTTTCTGATTGGTGGGTGAAAGCCATACGACCTTTTACATTATCGTGGAAGGGGTTACAATTATAAAATAGGAAAATAATGAAATATTATACAATGAATAAAAACATTATAATTTTTGACTTGTAATATTTAAAAACCGAGAAAAACAATTCAAACCATTATGTACAAACACCTACATTTCTCTAAGTTCTAAACGATAGTATATTAAAAATTGTTTTTGTCCACCAACCATATGTGGAGAACGCGTTGTGGTGTGTGATGGCAGAGGGGAATAGCTAAATAAGCGGGGGGAGGGGGGATTGATAAAACAAATTAAAAAATTAAGATAAAGTTATAATGCAACAAAAAACATGCACATATATATAGTATGGGCCAAAAAAAAAAACTCTCCAGTGGAAACTGTCCACAAAGGGGTGAGTGATTCTAGAAGGAAGAACGTTACCATTAATTAAGGCAGGCATTAACGTTAAATGGAACGAGTCGATTCAAATAATGCGCGAATTGTCCAATTTTTAGATCATTGTCTCTTTTATTGAATTTCTATTGACTAATGGAAAGTGAAAAAGAAACATTTTACGATTAAGTTCGTATAACAGGGAAGCGGTCGGGGGCAGCGCATGCCTTTACCCAGGAGGAGAAACTGGTAAAGCGACAACGAGATCGGGTGCTGTCAATTGGCACTTGGAATGTATTCTCCATGACAGGAAAGGAATCAGAGTTAGTGGAGGAAGCCAAACGGTATCGACTGGATATCATAGGTATTACCTCTACGAAACGTCCGGGTTCTGGAACTGTGGACTTAGGAGGGTGGAAGCTTTTCTACTCTGGTGTCGACCCTAACATGACTGCCCAGGCGGGAGTGGGGATACTCACAAGTCCCCGGCTGGCAGATTATGTTGCAGATTGGACCCCCTTAGGTGGAAGACTGTGTCTCCTGAGACTTCAGATAGGGAAACGGTCTCTCTCTCTATTCGTTGCATATGCTCCGAATGCAGTCACAGAGTACCCACTTTTTCTAGATGAAGTTGATGCTGCTCTTAGCAGGAGAGGGAGTGCAGATTCTGTCATCCTGATGGGCGACTTCAATGCACACGTAGGGGCTGATGACCAAACGTGGAAAGGCGTGATTGGGAGGAATGGTGACCCCGATTTAAATGCGAATGGGAGGTGCTTGTTGGATCTCTGTTGCAACAATGGATTTTCCATCACAAACACCTTCTTCCAGCACAGGGATGTCCATAAGTATACCTGGTACAGGGATGCAATGGACCAGAAGTCACTGATTGATTTTGTAATTGTTTCAGCTGACTTATTCCGATCAGTGTTGGATACTCGTGTGAGAAGAGGGGCAGAACTATCAACTGATCACCACCTTGTTGTCTGCACTTTGCGGTTCTCTGAATCCATGCCAACCAAGCGAAATACTAGGTTCAGACAAACTTGGCGCATCAAATGGGAGGCACTGGAGGATAGAGCTGTGAGGAAGACCTTTGCAGATAACATATCTTCAAGTTTCAAAGAACTTCCCAGTGATCGTGGTACTGTTGAAGAGGAGTGGCAGTTGTTTAAAACTGCTGTGATTACTTCGGCTGCATTGTGCTGTGGTCGTAAGCGGCTGAGTGTGGCGCAGGGCGGTGAGAAAAGGACTGCGTGGTGGAACGGTGAAGTCCAAGAAGCTGTCAAGGCAAAGAAGGAAGCCTATTTGCTATGGCTTGCAAATAAGTCAACTTCGAGCCGAGTGCGGTACACTGAGGCGCGAAAAGCAGCAGCAAAGACAGTATCAACAGCTAAAGCCAAGACCTGGGAGAAGTTCGGGGAGAAATTGGAGGCAGACTATGGTTCGGCAAACAAGGTGTTCTGGCAGACCGTGCGCCGCCTCCGTGGAAAGAAGTCTCTTTCATCACAAACTATTAAGAGTTCAGATGGGAGGCTTCTGAAAACGGAGGAGAGCGTATTGCATAGGTGGAAGGAATACTTTGCATCTCTTCTTAATCCGGTGACGACAACAACTGAGACATACGAGATGCACCTTGGAGCGGAGAATAGTCACGGTAGTATCACTGAAACAGAAGTCAGATGGGCAATTAAGTCCCTGAAGACTGGCAAAGCTGCAGGTGATGATGAAATCCGGTCCGAGATGTTAAAGGCCTTAAATCAGGATGGTATCCTGTGGCTGACTCGAGTGTGTCAGGTTGCTTGGATATCTGGACAGGCCCCTAAGCAATGGCAGACAGGAACTGTGATCCCTATCTTCAAAAAGGGAGACCAGAGAGATTGCAACAACTATCGAGGCATCTCTTTGCTCAGCATTCCTGGGAAAGTGTACGCTAAGTGTCTGGAGAAGAGAAGTCGGGAAATAGTCGACTCCAAACTGTCGGGGAAGCAGTGTGGTTTCCGACCTGGCCGAAGCACGACGGATCACATCTTTGCTCTAAGGCAAATCTTTGAGAAATCCTGGGAGTATGCAAAAGAGGTCTACGCTTGCTTTGTGGACCTCGAAAAAGCATATGACAGAGTTCCTCGGGAGAAGCTCTGGCAAGTGTTGCAAGAGTATGGAGTGGATGGGCAATTACTGGTTGCTATCATGTCTCTGTACGAAAGCTCTGAGATGTGTGTCCGGATAAATGGCATTAAGTCAAGACCGTTCACCGTGGGTGTTGGACTCCGCCAAGGGTGCGTACTGTCGCCCATCTTGTTCATTATCTTTATGGACTGGATAGACAGGGGCAGCCGAGGCGATGAGCGTGTTTGTGTGGGCGACTGCCTGGTGGAGAGGTTGCTCTTTGCTGACGACCTTGTCCTCCTTGGGTCTTCTCGCACGAACCTTCAGCATGCACTAGACCGGCTTGCAGCCAAATGTGAAGAAGCTGGGATGAAGATCAGTGTGGCTAAAACCGAGGTTCTGGTCCTTTCAAGACAGCCTGCTCAGTGCGCTCTCCATGTTAGTGGAGCCTCATTGAGACAGGTGGAGAAATTCAAGTATCTCGGGATTGCATTCACGAGTGATGGACGGCAGGAGAAAGAATTGGATGCTCGGATCGGTGCAGCAAGCTGTGTCAGACGTGAACTGTGGCGATCCGTGGTAACGAAACGCGAGCTGAGTAACAAAGCTAAGCTCTCCGTCTTCAAATCCATCTTTGTCCCCATTCTCACCTATGGTCATGAGGCTTGGGTAATGACCGAAAGAGTGCGATCGCGGGTACAAGCGGCCGAAATGAGATTTCTGAGAGGTGTTGCAGGTGTTACCCTACTAGATAGAGTGTACAGCAATACAATAAGGGAATCTTTAGGTGTTGAGCCGCTACTTCTCCGCATTGAGAGGTCTCAGTTGCGCTGGTATGGCCACGTGATTCGGATGCCGCAAACTAGTCTTCCTAGGCAGTTGTTATTTTCCAAGCCGGTGGGTAAGAGACCAAGGGGTCGGCCTAGAACCAGGTGGCTAGACTACCTGGAGAATCTGGGTTCGAGTCGCTTGGATATTACCAGGGAGGACATGCGCCTGATGGCGGAAGATCGCGATCGCTGGAGATCCTCCATAGGGCTGCTGCCCCCGCGACCCTAACGGATAAGCGGGTTTGAAAAGTAAGTAAGTAAGTAAGTTCGTATAACTTTATGTCAGAAACATCGTGTTGTAAGTCAAGTACTGCATTGCCAGTTTGATGTAGTCAAAAGAAAAAAACAGAACATAAAACAAAACGAATGAAGAACATAAACGGTTTTTACTATGTTCGAAGATGTTCAATTTTTTTACTTCTCCATTGTTTGATGGGTTAATTTGTCGGAATAATGAACGCAATTATTATCTGTTCACCTTGCCGTTTAGATGAAATTTGGCTTCATCACTCCAAAGAATATGATCCAAGATTTGAAGCATCATTCTGAATCATTGTCAAAAACGTGGAATAAAATTCAAGGCGTCTGTCTGGATTGTCCTCGTTTAAAGAATGCGTTAATCTCGGGCGATAAGGAAACAGTCCGATGTCTTTGATTATCCTATGCACGGATGATCTTGAAATGCTTGTTTGTCGAGAAAGAGACTTTGTTGATGTTTCAGGTTCATCTATAAGGGTAACATGCACATCAGCAGTATTTTCAATAGTTCGCACAGATCTCCATCGACCACTTCTTCCTCGGTTTACATTTTGTACTGTTTCAAATTTGGCAAGTAGATCGTGTAGTGCACGTCTTTCAGGAAATTCTTCTCTAAACTTTCGCTGAACTTCACGAAAGATTTGTTGCTGGACGGGTGTAGAATTGTCATTGCTGTGTACGCCATTCAAAATGTAATACTGCTTAATGAGGAATACTCTTTGAGGAATCAGGAATTGAACCATGTTGACTTTTTGAAGTTCGTCAGAGTAATGACATTTACAGCTTGCAAATGTAATAATGTAATTTGAAACATCATCGCTTCTTGCCAGAACTCTCGGTACCCTTCGTCTAGAAATCGACTCATTCCATTTAACCTTAACGCCTGCCTTAATTAACGGTAGCGTTCTTCCTTCTAGAATCGCTCACCCCTTGTGGACTGTTTCCATTGGACTTAGAAATTTTCAGTGTCAAGTTTTTTTTTTTGGCCCACGCTGTATATATATATTAATATACTAAACAACAAAGTAATGATGGTAAAAGAGTAAAAAACAGAGTATCCTGCTTTCACCCACCAATCAGAATGCAGGATACTCCGCTTCTTATTGGTGGGCTTAGTCATCGTTGTTGTACTGTCAGTGCCCTTCATCCTAGTCTTTGTATACGTTTGCCCGTGAAGATGTAATATTGAAATGCGTCTGCTGCATTACACAGATATTACCCACAATGCATTACATAGATATTTTTTTTTGTTTTGTTTGGAATTTGCTGTTGAACAAATGTGCAATTGAATTTTTTTGTGTATCTCCAGGGTTCAAAACACTTTCCTCATGAAAAAAAATATAAGCACCCCCCAAAAAACTTTTAAGCACCTCTAGTGCAATTAATTTATGTATTATCAGGCAAAGTTTAAAATAAAAAAAGAAAAGAAAAATTTAAGACATTTTATAACGTTTACTTATACGAGGTAGGTTCAAAAAATTTCCGAACTTTGCTTCATGTTCTTCTTCTAAACTGAGCTGCCACTTTATTAGGTACGTCTCACAAAATAAACAAATTAAGTGACTGCCTGATTTGCATGTCACATTATCACAAATCACTGTATAAATACCATAAAGCCACTTTTCTTCTGTTAGTAAAGCGTGAACCCATAGCAAAAATGGGGAAAACCGTAATCTGACTGACTTCAGCATGGCATGATGGTAGGTGCAAGACTGGCTGGAATGAGCATTTCAGAAATGGCGACTCCTGAACTTTTCACGTACCACGTATCAAGAGTGGGTCAAGGAGTAAAAAACATGTAGCCATTGTGACTTCTGTGGACGGAAAACCCTTGTTGATGAAAGAGACCACAGGAGGATGCGTGCGAAACCAAGAAGTCATCAATCGCACAAATCACTGCTCATTACAACTCGGGTAGCCAGAAGACAATATCAGAACAGACAACTAGTCGCACCTTAGCTCGAATGGTTTACCAAAGCCAAAGACCATCTCGGATACCAATGCTGTCAGAGAAGAAAGCGTGCCTCCTGTGGGCACAGCAGCATAAAGATTGGACCATTGAGGATTGGAAAAAGGTTGCCTGGTCAGACGAATCGAAGTTCCTGCTGCATCATGTTTATGGAAGGCTTACAATATGGTGAAAACAATATGAAGCCATGGACCTATGATTTGTCTGGTATGGACCTTGCAAGGTGCTGAAGGCAGAGTAATGGTGTGAGTAATGTTTTCTTGGCATGGATTGGATCATTAAGAAATAAGAACTGGAGTTAATTCTCCGAACATAAAGTCAAATATTATTTGAAAAAACGAAAGGAAAACTTCTGCGACCTGGAATCTAACCAGGAACCACGGTTATCACGCTCAATGGCTCTACCAATTGGGCTATCACAAACACGGTACAACAAGCCTGTCTCCAAATGTCTTGAAAGACTGCAAAGCATTCATGATGAAAGACTCAATTGATAAGGGCTGGCACCCGGCTCACAGAGCGGGAATTCTTCCTACCCAAACCATCAGAAAGTTAATGAACACAGATGAGAAATTAACAAATAAGAACTGGAGTTAATTCTCCAAACATAAGGTCAGATATTATTTGAAAAAACGGAAGGAAAGATTTTGCGACTTGGGTTCGAACCAGGAACCACGAGTATCACGATCTTGATGGTTTGTATGGGAAGAATTCCCAATCTGTGAGCCATGTGCCAGCCTTATCATTGGGTTTTCCATCTTGACTGCTTAGCAATCTTTAAGACACTTGGAGACAGCCTTGCTGTACTGTGTCTACGATAGCCCAATGGTAGAGGTGTCGAGCGTGATACTCTTGGTTCCTGGTTCGAATCCAGGTCACACAATTTTTCCTTCCATTTTTTCAAATATCTGACCTTATGTTTGGAGAATGAAGTCCTATTGGGCTGTCTCCAATGCAGTAATCATGAGCTTGAGGCCAACACCACCTAGAGAACAACCTAGATGACAGGTTGTTCTCTAGGTGACGATGGTTAGGCACAGTGTAGATAAACAGCATGGCATTGGTTTTGCTTTACATTTCTCAGTAAGAAGCGGCTTATTAAAAATAAATTTTAAACACTTGGGTTAAAAAACAAGCATTTCTTAAATACTTTTTAAGGCCTTAAAAAAGGGTTTCAAAAATAAGCACTTTTTAAGGATTTTAAGCACCGTACGAACTCTGATCTCTTATGGTTTTCGAGATAGAATTTGGATGTGTCCTAATTTGCATATTTGAGATGATGAAAGGTGCTCTATCAGATAGAGCATCCTCAAGTTCCTATTCATTTCCTGTATTGGAATTCGTGTAACTACATTGGTATCCAAGATAGGAAGGTGTCCAACGACTTTTGACTCGCCCTGTATTATCGACATAGGGTTTTTATAACAAATTTATGTATAGTTTATAGAGTTGCCCCAGTTGCATTTGTTTAATGCTCTCTCTAGCCTAGCTTGGCTTGATGCAGCACCCTACTACATCAGCGAATCAAAATGAGTGGCTCATTTTATTGTATGATGGCTTATTAGAAATAGTGCCCTTTTTTTACTTCGTTGCCCCTACTAGTATATTAATGTGCCCTTTCCAATCTCAGCACTACTGTCTCTCTTTCTAGTAAGTCCCATTTATAATTCCTCTTTAAATCTATAGTTCCATTTTAGTTGAATGTTTACGATGTGTGATCAAAAAGTATCGAGACTGACCCTAGAAAGGTGGTTTACTATTAATTGTAACCATCGCCCAAGCATTCTTCATGTTGTTACATGTCTCCACCTGAGACCATCAATAAGGAGACATGACATTAGCGCATTTTTCACGCACAGATCCTGTTTCATCAGTTTTATCCAGATGGCGCTGTGGGTGATGACGTATTGTTTCAATGAAAATGAAAGTTGGAAACGACCGTTAAGTTCGTTAAAGTGTGTCTGACATGTTTGAAAGTCAAGCAGTTGGCATTCCACAGTGAAGATATAGTGATCTTGAAACGTTGAATCGTCAATGGAAGCATTGGCAGTTTTATCTGAATATGTCTTCTGCAGCGTTTTGTACGAGGGCGAGCTGAAAAGTAATGCCTCCAAGCCCATAACACTTTTATTTTTTAACGAATTTAAATTTTTTTTTTTTTTCAAATGATGGCTTATTTTGTTCTCTTTTCAATGCATTATTCACTTTTCAACATAGTCCCCATCTCTGTCCACACACTTTTGCCAACTGACACTAGTCGTGACATCCCGTCGGAGAAGAATTCCTTTGGTTGTTTTCGACACCAGGATTGAATTGCGTCTTTCAGCTCGTCATCAGAGCTGAATCGATGTCCTTTAAGCGATTCTTTAAGCTTTGAGAACAAGTGAAAAATCGCTGGGAGCGAGGTCAGGGCTGTACAGTGGATGCGGTAGAACCTCCATGAACTTCAGTCGCTGCAACCCTTCTTGTGTTTCTCGACTTGTGTGCGGACGTGCATTGTCGTGCTGTAGAATAGAGTCCATACCCTTCCGAACTCGGAGCAACCAGGCGCGAAGCTTCTCTAGCGTTTGCACGTACTGTTTTGAGTTGATCGTGGTCCCTGGTTCCAAGAAGTCAAGGTGGACAACACCCTGGAAGTCCCAAAAGATGGTCAACATGACTTTCCCTGCTGACTTGACAACCCTGAACTTTTTGGGACGTGGAGATGTTGCATGGCGATATTCCAACGATTGTCGTTTGTTCTCTGGGTCAAAATGATGTGCCTATGATTTATCCCCCGTGAGAATGCGCTGCAGAAAAGCCTCACCCTCACGCTCGTACTGGGCCAACAGATCCTGGCAAACGTTCTTTCTCTTCTCTTTGAGTTCAGGAGTGAGCATATGCAGTATCCAACGAGCACACACCTTACGATATCCCAGCAACTCGGGATAACGTGCACTCTCTCCTTGGAAATTTGGAGCTCTGTAGCGATGTCATATTGCTTAATTCGGCGGTTGGAACGAATCATTTGATCGACACGAACTCGATGTTGCTCGTCTGTTGCTGTGATTGGTCGTCCACTGAGGGGTTGATCAGCTAGGCTAGAGCTTGCCGGGTTTCGTTCTTTCACTAATCTTGCCCATCTTCTCACTGTACTGACGTCAAAAGTTGCATTGCCGTAAACAGCTGTCATTCGGCGATGGATTTGGACAGGATCGTAACCTTCAGCTGTCAAAAACTCAATCACTGCGTGCTGTTTCAACCTGACTTCCATGTAGGTCGCCATTGTTTCATTTTCAGCACACCTACACCATCTAGTGACATAGACATAAAGTGTTCTTGAAAAAGAACAAAATAAGCCATCATTTGAAAAAAAAATAATTTTAATTCGTTAAAAAATAAAAGTGTTATGGCCTTGGAGGCATTCCTTTTCAGCCCACCCTCGTAAAAAAATATCTGCCGTTTTTAACTAAAATATCAGAGCAGTGGTGCACTGCAAAGCTTTTGCTAACCGACAAGGAATGAAAAATCTATTGTTCCAGAATTTATATGTATGAATCATTGGATCGTAGTTTACTCAAATTGCTTTTATTCCATAATGGATGATGAAGCAACGAATGCCTTGTTGTTTGCATGTCGACTTTATTTTTTTATTTATTTTTACTTTACTACGTGTTAAAATGTTTATTAATGCTTAATTAATTGTTTCAACTTAATATCAAGTTGTTTAATTTTTCATTTTGTAGCATAAGCATCTAACAGGAATTAATGCAATGTAAAATCAATTAATTAAATAAAGGAATAAAATAAATAATACCTGTTAAGTAAACAAAATGAAACAAAAGTAAATGAAATAAATAAAATACAACTTTAAAGAAACTCAGAAAACAAATTCGAGTTGAATTCTGTATAATTAATTTTAAAAAAATAACTCCATTTTAATGCAAAAAAATAGAAATAAAATAAATATTAAAAACGTTATTTTTTTTTTATTCATTCAAATTTTATTATCAACGTGCTACTGATCATAGATTTTCTTCTCCTGTTTACTGTGTTTCTTTTATGTTTTCCTGTAATATTTCTTCACAAGACCTTTGTTTCATCTTCTTCAATATTTGTATTTCTTCACATCGGGTGACTTTTTTAACTGTGTTTAATATTTATTTTATTTCTATTTTTTTTGCATTAAAATGGAGTTATCAGTTTTTTAAAATTAATTAAACAAATTCTAAGATTCAGAAGAGCAGGCAGTATACAGTATTCCACGTAAATTATGACTGAATTATACGACGTCATTTATGAGCGGTCCACAATGTCTATTGGTTTTATCCAGAGTGCACATATTACAAGGTTTGTATGGGAAAAGCTGCAATTGTCATGTCTCCACTTCCCGCTTATTGCGTTAGCTCAGTGCTGTGTATCATTTTGTTCAGGCATGTCAGTGCTTGTCGTTGCAGTGAAAAATGACTGAGAATACCGAGCAATGAATCTGCATCAAGTTTGCTTTAACCTTGCAAAAACAGCAACCAAAACGTATGGCATAACCAGAACAGCTTTTGGGAATGATTTAATGAGTCAAGCCCGTGTGTTTGAGTGGTTCAGCAGGTTCAAGGATGGTCGAGAATCGATGGAGAGTGATCCACGTTCTCCAGAGATGATAGCACAAGTTTGGAACTTGATTTGACGTGATCGTCAACTGACTATCTGAGAACTGGCAGCAGAGTGTGGCATTTCATATGGATCATCTGAAGCAATTCTTACGGGGGACCTGAACATGCATCGTGTAGCCGCCAAGTTCATACCCCAAGTTTTGACAGATGATCCAGGTTTCATACGTTTGATCAAAGATAAAATTCCATGACTTTTCCAAAACTCATCCAGGCAATTCAATACATTTTCCAAAACCATAATTCTTTATAATTTTAAGGATAATATGTTCGTATAATTTATAAATAATAACTAAGAAATCTGTTCAAAAATACTTTATTATGTACAATTTCAAGCATATCACATAATACATGTAGTTCGAGTAGTTTTCTATTGATGTCGGTTATCAATTTGTACAATTTCAATTTTTTCTTTTTTGGGGCAAGGCTACATAGTGCATTTGATATGATAGAAGTGACAAAGCTCCTTTTGCTTTTGTTGCAAGTTTATCTAGTTCAGCATTTAATTTTTCAATATCCATTTTTTATTTGTTTCGATTTTTGTTTCATCACACTTTCTCTTTGTGCCAGCTTTTTTTTTTTTTTTTTTAAATTTCTTTTCTATTTTAATGTCGGAAAGTCCTCCAACAGAATAAATATGATCAGAAATCACTTTTTGCAACCAAAGTTTTTCTGTCATATTCTTCACTGCACTGTTCTTGTTAATTGAAAAACCTCTTTCCGCTGTTGCCTGACCATGAGAAAGTAACAGCAACTATTTAATTAGATGACAAACTTCATCATGTATTTTATTCTTTTCCCTATCATAAAAAATTAAACTATCTAAACAAGTCAAGGAACTTATCATAGAAATTAACAAAAAGATTCTGGATTTTGTAAATAATGTTCAAACAGTTTTAAAATCTCATCTGCCGCCTCCTCAGTTCTGTTGGCATCGATCATAATTTGTAAAATCATCTTCATGTTAGCAACATAATTTTTTTTTTCTTTTAATTTCCAGTGAATTTAAGCAAGTCAAATAAAGTGCGAGTGGATATGTTATAGGAGTTTTATCATGTAGATGATAAATGAAGCATACTATTTGTATGCTTTTGGCCCTTCATATGGCTTCGCAAAGCAACTTCACCCATGTTTTCAATACCGAACGTTTTACCGCATAATTTGCACTATGCACGATGGACAGTAAATCTTTTTGAATCCATGCCATGTAATCTGCATTTTCTAACCAAATGAACATTTACCCGTCACTATAAATCATTTATAAATCGGTAAAGATATAATAATAACAGCCCTGAAATTGTGCAAATTACATGGAGATCAGGATCTTTGTGATAGCAAATCATTGCACAGATAATGAAAGCCATAACCATAAAAGAATCATAACTTATGACCAGGAGCAAGGGAGAAGAACAGAGGCGACACACTGACATTTTCCGAATACGGATTACAGTGACATCTGGTGCATTGGAATCAACTAAAAAATATAGAAATGAAAGTTTTCATATTTTACTACAGAATAAGAGACTTTACTTTATGACGTCTTTTACCATTCCATTTCTGTTTTTCATTGGTTAATAAGAACGAGATAATTCTAGAATATTTTCAAAGCACGGAGAATGTTCGTCTGTTGGCGAACATTCAGGAATGAATTTTAAACTATTTAAAGGCTTCGCTGATGGGAGAAATCAATATCACAAGAAAGTTAATTGTTTTTTGGAATTCCGTGGAAAAGATGAGTTCTGTGCTATTAAATGGTGCAGCAATAATAATGCTAGAAAAATAAAAAGGAAAATAATTCTGAATTAAAGAATGCGTTGCATTATGGGAAATTAATGTGTTAAGCTGCTGATGTTGCTACGGTCTACAGGATGTAAGATTTTTTTTTGAATAGGTTTCTGTTAGTGTCGTTTCTGTATTACTCTTATTCAATGCTCATGGCTCGTAATCTACAGCGATCCGTCATTGGGTAGTTCATATATTCTAGGAAGCCTCGGTATAATCTTCCAAAGAAAATAAAATTTTTATGAAATATTGGTTTCTTACATTTACGTTCTTTAGAAATTTTTCCATGACCCGTACGAACCCTGATCAAAAGGAACAACATGTGGCTGTGTTTTCTGAGTTGTTTGACGCTTGCTGCTGTGACCAGAACTTCATCATCACCGGTGATGAGACTTGGGTTTACGGCTATGACCCCAAAACCAAGGCGCAATCTTCGAGTCCCTCTTTGCCGCATCGTAAAAAAGGAAGACTGGTGCGCAGCAATGTCAAGTCTACACTGACTGTCTTCTTCATCACGAGTTTGTCCCGCCGGGTCGTAATGTTAACAAAGAGTTATACGTTAACACGAAGACTGCATGATGCCATCAGATGCAAGCGACCAGACAAGTGGAGGAGGGGTGACTGGTGGTTGCATACGATGGTGCCCCAGTGCATAGGAGCATGTTGGTCCAGGAGTTTTTAGCAAAGCATGGCATCACCCAGGTGCCCCATCCCAAAGCCGATGTGATCTAAACAAGCCTTGGCACTGTTTTTTGTGACGTCATGCAAAAAGAAATTTAAAAACAAAATAAAATAATTTATTAAAAAAGTATATGATCCATGTTTGGCAGTAATGCATTTTATTATACTGTATTTATTCATCTAAAATACGAAATTCACATTTCAAAATATCCCATCAGTTTTCGTGACATTTCAATAATCGAAGTGACGTAGTGCCATGGGTTTGTATATATCACACCGGCTTCGCTCATCCACCCAACTTTGCACCCTGTGACTTCTTTGTTCCCCAAACTGAAGACGCCACGATCCAAAGGCCATCCCAAAGTGCTTCCAACAATGGCAGAGTGCTAGGTTAAGTGTGTCACAGAGGAAGGGGCCTCTACAAAACTGAGAATCTGTTGGTGCACGGGCACCAGTCTCGAAACTTTTTGACCACACCTTGTATAATAAATCCTAAGTCGAGTAAAATTTAGGAATATGCCGTTGTTTTTTTTATTCAAAAGATAAACCATAATGACAGTTTAAAACTTATTAAAAAGTTATCATAAAGCTATTACTGAAAGGATAATTTTGTAATTATAAGAGCAACAGTCTTTACAACATTTCAAAAAGTTAGTGATGTGTTGTTCATTTATTTTTTAAAGAAAAGTCAAGGGTTTTAAATGGATGATAGCAGTTATAAAATGTAAATAAAAACCTAATTTCAATTAAAAAAAAAAAATGAACTGTTGAACATTACTTTTCAACTTGCATAAGCATTCCACAAATGTCACCACTTTTAAATTACAATGATCCAAGTTTCTGAAAGTATTGTGTAAGAATAATGTTTGCAATTGACTTTCTAAAAGTTTAATATAAACATTAATTATAAACTAGGAAACCATAACATTTCTCTATTAAAAAAAAAAAAAACGGGGGGGGGGGGGAGCACGATTTCATATTTAACTTCAATGTTAAAGCTGCTATATTTTCTATTGTTAAATTCAATTTGTCCATTCAGCATCTAATTCCTGATCCAATGGCCATGAATGTTCCAAATGTTCCTCCACCTTGCATCATTACTTTCCCTACATTTTGCACAAGTTCACGGCCTCTCATTCCATACCTGAAAGTTAAGAGCATATTAATTTTATAAATCCTAAAAAACAAATTTTTTATTTTCATGATTAAATACAACCTTGTGCAAATTAATGGAAACAAAGCATGTTTTCTATATTACTTTTAATCCTGTACTCAAGACAAACATAGAAAGTCAGTGGTTGGTCAATGCAATTGCAGTGCTCCCACTAAAATTGACAGAGGGCACATCATGCAGTGTCAAGGCATCTCATAGGGAAGGGGGGGCGAGGGGCAGGGATAGGGCTAAGCCTAATTGTGTGCTTTCTGTTTAATAAAATCAGGCGGAAGGATACATGGAAGAGCAAGAGCAAATTGATAAGCACCATTTTCGCGGAAAAGCACTGGTTTTGGGAACGAGCGCACTACTCTCGTGACAGGGCGCAGCGCCCTCCTAAAATAGGCTAGCGGGAGCACTGAATTGTTATGCCTGCAGCAACTGTATTGCATCAGATTTTAGAATCCTGTAGTGTACATTGACAGAGGCAATCATTACATTAGCCACTATAGTATTTCATCAGATTTTAAAAACCTGATCAGTTGTGATTCGAATGCTGTTATGGATGTGGCACCTAGGAAACTTACAAAGATCATAGACGTTATCGAGAGACTGCTTCAGTGATTGGTGTGAGTTTAGCAACTGTCATCAAGTTGAAGCAGGAAACTGGATCAATTTCTCCTAAACGTAAAGGAAACTGTGGTTATAAGAAGAAAACTCCTAGCGATGACGCTTACTTGCTTCGACAAAGCAAAAAGGATCCCCGCAAGATTTGAAATTAATTGTTTCAGTTAATTTGCACAAGGGCACATGTGTATAAAATCTAAAATTCGTAAACATATAAAACGAACATTATGAAAACTGCTTTAATATAAAATTATTAAGATTGTGAAGCTGTATTTATTTTTCCAGGAAGATCGACCGACAAGCATTTTTTAGGAGAGAATTGAGTCTGATTCAGAATAATTTTCTCTCACATATTTCATGTGATGCATTTTGGTTTAAATTGAGAAATTATCAGAATGGTAAAGACACTTCATAGCATGCTGTGCTATCATTACAAAAGTTATTCCAGTGTTGTACAGTAGAGGACCGCAAATCCGGAATAATCGGGACCAGAAACTTTCTGGATTCGTGGTTTTCCAGATATATTTAATGCATCTGTGTATATTTAATTAAATCATTTCTGTCGACGATTATTATAAATTTATTTTAAAATAAAAGTTTTCACAATTATACAGTTAAAGTAATTACTGACTTCTGGATTTGAGGTCCTCCACTGTATATGGAAACAAGAATGCTTTATTCATTTTAAGTATCCACTATAATGTATCCTTATGTCCCTGACTTGCCCTGATTATTTTTAATTTCCCTGCTTTGCCATTTAGCTAGAGGCAACCCTGTATGCTTAAGTAAGACTATCGTATTTTTGGGCTTAATAGCCACAGTTAGTAATATTTCCACTTTTAAAATTCGTAATATGTGCAGCCTTTACACCGATGCAGCTAGTATGTAAAATTATTTTTCCTAGATTGATTATAATCAGTACTAGAATGGGTCTGAAAATAAAACCATACTGGTATTTAAAAATCACCCATTGTAATTGGCTGAGAAATGGAACAGTTACGAAAATAAAGATATTTAAAGACCACACTATGACCTTGAATTGATTGGGCAATTTCTATTCTGCATGTTTCATTATGTAGCATATTTGTACAAAATGCTGAAAGTTTGCACAAGTTAGACTTTACTCTATCCAGCAAAAGAGTTCAGGTGGATCCACTTGGCCAATCAGAATGAACTTGTTGCTGGTCACCAACCTGGCTCTATTGCCGAGATAAAATCACTATGGACCAGATTGAACGCGGTCGTCGGGAACCACGACATAAAAAATATGTTCACCGATTAAAATAATTAAAAAACATTGTTTTTACTTTTTAATAATTTTACATGTAAAAATAGGAACGCAAGCTATTTTTTTCTAGAATTGGCTCTCTTACACAACACAGTAAAATTAAAAAAAATTGTATTGATATCTTCAGTTTTGTTTTTTTAATAACAAGTGACATGGACAAAATGGACATCACGGAGCCACGGAAATACCTAAACGCCTAATTTACTTAAAATTCAGCACCATTATCTGCGAAAGTATTTGGCTTAAATCAAAATAATTTGGCATGGCTTCATAACTTGGTAATAGAAAAAAAAAATAAGATGTAAAAAAAATTGCCAAAATCTGAAGATGTGGAATGACCGTATTACTACCAGGTGATTCAGTCAATTTCTGACCATTTCACTCGAATGACGTGCATTAGGGATAAACAACTGAAAGAATATGAGCGCCATATCAAATTTCTAAATAGTTGGAGTTTGTATTGTTGCAACGGTGCTGCATGAAAATCGTATTGTTGACAAATGGCGCCGCTTTATCAACAGAGCAGAAATGCAAGGTTGTCGAATGGTATTTCGAGACAAAATCCGTGCAAAGAAAGTTCCGGAAGGAGTATAAGTGTCCAGACGCACCAGGCAGGCAAGCAATCATGGATTTTGTCAATCAATTTCGTGTCACTGGATGTGTTAAAGGCAAGAAAAAAGGTGGGACCGAAGCTGGTGTTTGAACGGCCGAAGTTGTCGAAAATGTTCGCACAAGGTTGGTCGATTCCCCTACCAAAAAATCTGTTCACTGCCTATCCACTGAAGAAGGGCTGTCGTATACCATGACGTGGCCAATTTTGAGAAAGGATTTACACCTGTTCCCGTATAAGATCCATGTTTATCAGGAGTTAACAGACACTGGAAGACAGAAGAGACAACAATTTGCGATGGAATTTGGAGCAGAAATGGAAGCCAATCAGGACATTGTGGACAACCTGCGGGTGTCAGATGAGGGCCTTCTTCCATCTGTCAGGTGACGTTAATAAACACAACGTTCGTTTTTGGGGTTCCCAGCACCCTCATGAGATCCATAAGTCACCTCTTCATCCACGAAAGGTTATGGCTTGGTGCGCGATTTCCAAAAGAGGCATCATTGGTCCGTTTTTTTTTTGAGGACACCGTAACGTCACAGGCTTACCTTAACATTTGGAAACCCTCTTCATCCCCGAGCTGCGAAGGAGGCGTATACTGCTTCGACATCAATAGTTTCAACAGGATGGGGCTGGGCCTCGCACCACTAATGAAGTGCTAGACTTTCTCAATCAGAAATTCGGAAATCATGTCATTTCAAACAGGTTTCCAGATCGATTTGGGGGTGGCTTTGTTTGTCCCCCTACGAGTCCTGACCTGAACCCATGTGATTTTTATCTCTGGGGGTTCCTTAAAGACTGTGTGTTCAATACAGCACCAAGAACCCTAGACCAGCTGCGACAAAGCATCGTCGACTGCTGCACCCTTGTGGATGCAGAAATCCTGGATAGAGTTATGAACAACTTCACCATTCAGCTACGAGCAGTTCAAAACGTTCATGGTGGCCACATTGAGCATATCATCAAGACTTTGCCACGGGAATAAAAACTGTAAACTGCCTAAAATATCATACTGAAATGCTAAGTTTGTAAACATTAATGGGTCAATCAATCATAGTACTGAAATGGTCAGAAATTGACTGAATCACCCTGTACAATTAAAGCATTTACAAAACTATCTTAATTTAGAATCAAGTCTTTGCATTGATTGATTATATCATTGCCTTAGTTTACCAGTTAGGTTATATCATTATCCAACGTTTGGCGATTGACACGTACATTAGTTGGCCTACTCAAAAATATGACATAATGGACAGAAATCATTTCAAGAGATGTTCGATATGTTTGGAAAGTGCGATTCAGTTTCAAAGTTTGCTTTGCAATGTGTTTAAATAGCGATTATTTTGTTATCGCACATTTAAATAGTGAACTATATTTTTATTGCACATTTCACTCTCCCAAACTCTCGTTAAGATATCTTGAAAATCTGACCAAATTCACACAGGAACTTTATTTATAACACCCTGTATATAAAAATTACTATAAAAAAATAATTACACGTCCATTCCTGAATAAGCTCTTGGCATTTGATTGGCGGTACTCTTTTGCTGAACAGCATAAACCTTTAAACCCCATAGGCCCTCCGCACACTAAGCGACTAAAAAGAAACCGAACTAATTAGAAACTCAATTCGCCAACCAGTTACCAACTATAAATCGCACACGACGCGACTGAAAGTTTATGAAATTCAGTGACTATCGTGCTCGTGTTTGCCCACGGGACACATGCAAAGTCATTTCTCGATTATCGCGGCTGTTATAATATTGTGTTTAAATTATAATTTTATTATTATGATTACAGCTATTTTTATTATCGTCTTAAAAATGTCTAATGATTCAAGTAATGAAGATATCCTTTATTATTAAAACAGAAGCAGGAAAAACTGGCAGAAGTAAAGGAGGTATTGGGTTCACCCCTACATTGAAATAAATATAAAAAGCAGAGAGTTGTCTATTCTAAATTCAAGGATTCTAGATTAAATGCAAGGATTGTTCTACCATTTTCGCCGTTTCACGTGGGCGTTTACAAAGCAACTCTAGAAATAAATCGTCGAGCAACTCTGCATGTCGAGTTGCGGATGACTGATCACCAACGCGTTACAAACTGGTTACCAACTAGTAGCGTTGTGTGCAGCTGCTAATTGAAATCAACAGGCGGCAACTATTTAGCAACTGATTGGTGATTTAAGTTTGTAACTGGTTTCTTTTAAGTCACTTAGTGTGCAGAGGGCCTTACTGTTTGGAAAGATGAAGAAATAAGCAATCGGGGTACTGGTTGTGAAGTTCAAGTGGAAAAATGCATTCAACATTGGCGGAAGGAAAAGGGCAATTCAAAGGGAAATCAATTGAATAAAGCAATGTCAGGAAAGTGTAGACAATCTGGAGCTGCAACATGGCCATATTTAGATGAAAATTTAGTGTTGTGTAGTAAGAGGCATTTCCTTGATATATAGGTCAGAGTCCTTATATTTTTTTTATTATCAGTATATTGTTTGTGCTTTGTAAAAAATATTTCAAATAAATATCATTATAAAGGTACCATTTTTGATTTTTAACCACAATAAATTATGGGCTTTGTAATATAATATTTCAAATAAACTCAGAATTTACGTGTGGCTGTTACACAATCAAGGCCGTGGCATGCTATGATGCAGAAAGGCAGCTACATCAGACAGCACCATATGGGGGCGGCATTTGGTAGCATTTGCATAGACTTGCCATACTAAGACATGCCCCTGCACAGTGTAGTTTTTACTGTGTTTATTCTTTTATGGCCATTTTTAGTAAATGTGGTTATTAGGCTGACCACATAACAAAATTTTTATCTGAAAATAAATTGGCATACCAACTAATGCATTTTTATAACAAGTAAGGTGATTGAACTACACTAGATACCATTTAATGTTTTTCCTGATTATGCATACAACTATATATTTGCCAAATGTTTATACTCCTGGTTCCCAACCTGGGGGTCGCGAAACCTTTTCGGGACGATCGCAGAGCTAGGATATTTTGAGATTTTTTTTTATTTCGCCATGTACCACCCTATTAAAAGGGGATCGCGAATTACTTAACTTTTAGAAAAGGGGGGTCACAATTCGAAAAAGATTGGGAACCATTGATTTATATTATAGGTTGTTTCTCAATTTCAAAAATTCAAGAGAAATTCTTTGTGCTGAGGATGAGATTTAATTCATATGTTTCTGGCCACATGCAAAATGACACAAATGACCCTGACCTTTCCCAAGTGTTTAGTACTAACTTCATGCCCAATGCAAAAATTGAATCCACCACTTCAGAACTGAAAAGCTTCCATCTCCACAGAATTAGCCATTGATCTTTTTTGTCAAGGGCAAATGAAACCAAAAATTCCAGTATCGAGATAATGAATAATCAAAAAGAATGCAGCATAAAGAAAAGTTTTTAGGGGGAAAGTTACAAATTTTTTAATAAAGAGGCAACAAAGAGTTGATTGGTTAGCATAGCCATAATAGTAAAAGAAGAATGGCTATGGTGTTAATCAAACGAAATTCGAAAGCAATAATATGGATCTTCAGATAACTTGAATAACAACAGACTGTGTAATATCGATCCATATGAATGCGATCCATACAAATTTACTTATTACCTGTAATCAATAACATTAACGTTTTTAATGACTTTAAAACAAATTAGTTTAAAAATTACAATGTAATATATAATTTAAAAATTAGAAATATTTTTATTAATTTGGAAATTTTAATTAAAAAAGCAGAAAAGAAATACACCAATAGGCAGTGTAGAATTCAATGTTATTTCAAGTTTCTCCAAAGACAAATTTCGTTTCCTGTTTTCACTATGCCAAAGTGTGTGTGCCAATCACAAGCAGCCTGCAGGAGTTGGCCGTACCAAGCAGCTGTCAGTTATCTATCACGTCAACCGCTGTTAACTAAAATAAATAATGCACAACAATAAACCATGCTGACGAATTTTTTAAGCAGGTTTGAGATTGATTAAAGTTGCTCTGAACTAGTGTGTAATAGCATCGATGTATTTTCTCATCCATGCTAATAGCGGCCGGAGTAGCAGGAGCAGCTTGTTGGGCAAAGCTGATGTCATAAAATCAAACTGAATTTATTTACCGGAAATGGCCATTATATTATAAATTTTTTTTATTAAAAGTGACAGGGAAAAAAACATAAAATTGATATTTAGTATCAATAAGGTATTCAAAACTATATGAAATCGACTGCCAGTTTGGTGTCATTTGCCCTTTAAAATTTTAAAGTTTTAGAATTACAATTAATGGAATTACAAACTCATGCTGAAAAGGTTATCACTATAACATCTGTGTTAGGTAATGGTATGCTATGATGCTTGATGCAAGCCATGTCTGCCTTTGAATTGGCCTATATCCTCAAATTCTAACATTTAAAAATACTGTCTCTGCTTGTAAGAGAGTAATGCCCTTTGTAGGATATTGTTGTTCCAACAAAGGAGGAAAGTGATTATTATAATCAGTGTATTTTGTCATTTTATGTAATCACTCATCACATGTATGGTTTTAACCAAACTACGAATACCTGTTAATCCATAAAAGAAATAAAATAAAGAGGTACTCATAGTTTGGTTATTATGTATTCATAGTTAAATTTATCAGTCGAGACTTACTAGAGCGTTCTTTATTGTATAAACAAGGAAGGAAATCGTTAACTTCACCTACTGTCATGGACAGTAACTTGAAACTGTTATTTAATTTAATATTGTAGATTAAAGAAACAAATTCCAGAGTATTATTCGATTTTAATTCGCGAGTGTAGTTTTACTTGATAAAAAGGTCCTTGTACATTGGTTTGAGAACTGAATAGAAAGTTTATATAAATTCACCATTTTGTAAACAGTAACTTACATTTTATGTCATTGTTTGATTTAAATAAGAACGCTAACTACATACCGACTACAGCCATGGAATAAAAATACTCGTAATAATGTATTTTTATTCCATGCTACAGCTAATAATGTAATGATGTGGTATGCATGTCTCGAGAGTCGAGTCCACATGAATTGCAGCGCTGTTTTAACAATATTGCAAAACGTCATATGGACAGCAGTTAGTTTTTTGCTATGTGCTTAAATAACGGATATCAGTTTTCAGAAGAAGCAATGTTGAATGGAAACGAGTAAAAGATGTTACCTTAAAGCCGAAAATCCTCCGAACAGAGCTCCAGACGCCATTCCAACACAGAAACCGATCATAAACCCCAATTTGATGCGGTCCCAGCAACTGGGTCCACTTTGAAATCCTCCTACGGGAACCGGCATGACTGGATGTATCTTGACAGTTGTACAGTACTTGCTAATTAGGAAAAGAAAATTTGCGATAGTGAAACACGTTCTTCACTAGAAAGATGTAGCATTGCAAATGAAAGATGAAATTTGCGTAAGAGTAACTCAGTTTATTTAAATCATTTTTAACCTTGATCAATTCCTTTCGCCTTTTGTATTTGTTTTCTGATAATTAAGCCACTTCTGGTAAATTTATGCACTTTTTTTTTCTTTTTCACAACATCAAGGTAGTTTGAGCAAAATCGTTAGCTTCGCCATGCTGCATTTAGGCTTTCGGCTTTCACTTCCGTTTCCGTTTAGAAATTTCCGATCTCTAGCCAACGACGCCACCTGTTCTCTAGCTGTGGTCCAAGATATAAAGAATATAGATAGCGCCGTCCGAGAGGAAAACTGACTGCTGCCCCATCTGGTGTTGGTAATTGGAATATCGCCAGCTTTATGACACAGTATAAGAAACACCTTATTTCTTATACTGTGCCGTAGCCTACGAGAAAATCGATTTTCTCGTAGGCTACGTACTGTGCTTTATGACGTCACAAGGTCCAAGGCGTAGCCCATGGAGTAAAACGACTGGAGGCGAAAGCGCATGGAATTCCGGTTTTCAGAGACATCTCGCGGTTGGTATGCGAATCAACGGTACATGGCATGACTAAGCGAACCATTGCGACTGCTCTTGTCGGGACATAAACATCCGATGCACGTGTGAGCAAAGACTTTAGCCGTTAGAGGAAATTTGATGAGTAATGCGAAAGGAAATAAACACAAGGGGAAATTGTCTCGCGTTGACAGAAATTCATCAGACACTTGAATGCTTTCAGTGGAGTAAGTTATGCTACAATTTCTGATAACTTGCGCCAGCATTCGTTTTCTAACATTTCTTAATTAAAATGTCAAAGCAAAAACGAGGAGGTTGCCCGTGCGCCGTGGCGGACTGCAAGAGTCACTCACTACAATACCCTGAGTTGTCGTTCTTCCGAATTCCTATAGATACACGGTAAATA
>JAHWFO010005225.1:0-23365 GCA_023313115.1 Rhysida immarginata | reverse complement strand
GGGGGTTAATTTCTTGTTAATAAATGTATAAATAAACACTAAAGCTCCTCATTGGAATGTTTACAAGATTTTATTAATTTTTACAAGACCGAGTTCGATGAGTAAAGGAGAAATGATGAACTTGTGTGGTTCGGCTAATGGCGGCTTAGAAGATGCGCTTGGGGAGGACTCTTTTATGATGTAGTGCAAATCAATTGCTCTGCTGTTCCATAGATAAAAAACAGCTGTACTTTGTATATCCTTCCTGCAAATCTATCAAAGGAGACATTACCTTCAGGTCAGCATAGATCTGCCAACCATACTAAATGCAATTAATCTTCTGCAATAGCGCCCATACAAAGAACAATACGTCAATATCACTGCAAAGAGAGCCAATCAACTTTTTTCAGTGTGATTCGTGTTCAGCACGTTAAATTCATTCAGTATTGGGTACTTTCACCTAAGAAGCAATTTCATTGTTGCCTATGTTATCAATGAATAATATAAATTAAATTAACGGATCGAGCAAGTGCTTGTTTGCTATAATCCAAATCCATAGAAATCCATCGAGCGATGCATCTGGTGAGTTGACAGGTATATCATGTGTGGCGTATTTTATATTTTGCCACAATATTATTTTTGTTACTATTGGGAACTCCTTCTGTTGTTATTTCGATGCCGTATGCATCAATCGTTGTAATAGGGGTTGTCTTAATTGCTTAGCATGATGCTATGAGATCAAAGCCAACTAGAAAGACAGGCCTGGGCATTTAAAAGTCACATGACCAAAGTAGATTGAGCAACAACACTAATCTTCAATATTCCAACAAACGAAAAATACAGTGATTGTTGAAATCCAAAATGGAAACAATGAAGTTGGATGTTGTAACAGTTCCAATGCTATTCAAGTGAAATCGAAACAGCGCTACTGGTCTCCAAACGTGACCACCGATAGAGAAGGCCTCCACAATGAAACTGAATACATTGTTACATCATCATGGATAGTGCAAATTCAGGGCTTATTATTGGTAGAAATACGAATAACAATGCACTATCTATGTGATGCAACAATGTATTCAGTTTCATTGCGGGGGCCTTCTCTCTCGGTGGTCACGCTTCAAAGGCCGGGCCGCAACAAAAGGAACTTCCGCTCTTGATAAACCCTCCCTCCGGCCTTCATGGTGCTGCTCTACAAGGCTTCTCCTACCCCCCTCCCCACCCGGGCTGTTCTTTTAATCATGCTTTCGTAAATGCTATTTTATACCATTCATTTAGGGGTACCTATCTCTTCATGTTCCTCATGTGCTGTTTGTTCTGTTCTGATGTCAACGAAGTTTGAAGATAAAAAGTTTTATGCTAGTTTTTTGTTCCATTCCTTGTATCGAATTAATACTAATTAACAATAATAATATTAACAATAATAATAATGTATACAGTGTAATATAATTACATTTAAATTTTTTTGCGTTTTACATTGTAATGCTGGAGACGTGTAAATTTTTTATTAAACAATCTGGAAAGCAACAATATTATATATACATGTATATTACCATTAAAAGGCATTGTTGCTTTCCAGATTGTTTAAAAAGTTCAGCTGAAGTATGTGTGAGCATTATTTGTACAGGGTGATTATAAAGTCATTATACATTTTGGTGAAATCATTAACGAATTTCATTTATTTGCACACCCAAAGTGAATAGATGGATGGGAGTTACACAGTCAAAGGTTTATGGGCCCTTCATGTTTGCCGAGGGGACTGTCAATGGTACCGTGTACCTCGGTATGTTGGAGCAATTCCTGGAGCCACAGTTGTGAGATGAAGGATTTAGGATACCGTTGTGTTCCAACAAGACGGGGTACTACCCCATTTGGCCAACATTGTTCGGAACTACCTGAACCGCGCATTCCCAGGCAGATGGATTGGTCAGGGCTCGCCAAGACTGTGGGCTCCACAGTCCCCAGCATTGACCCCCATGAATTTCTTTGCCATTGCACAGTTTTTTATCAAGTCCAAGGTGTACCAGGTCAGGATTACGCACCATTGCACAGCTATCATTACACTGGCTATGTTGCGCAATGTTTTCCGGGTCACGTTGAGGAAATCCATGATAGAGGAATGACCTCTGCTGACTGAAACCTGACCTGTTGCAGTTTCGAATGTACGGATATCCTCGCCTGGGCCTCAAGCGTAAAAGATATGGCTGGTATTACATCAGTGTGTATTGGAAATAATTTGATCTATTCTTGTTTAATGATGATAAATTGTTATAATCCTATTTTATATTGCTTAATAGCTTGATGGAGCAGCTTTTACCCTTTTACGTGACGGACGTGTGTAAGCATTGGACAACTCATATTTACTCTGGAGCCGAAGCTGCGGTAATGCTGTTGGTGATGAATTGATGCTTGGAATTCTTCCACGAAGTATGTGGCCTTCCCCTGGATGTTTTATGTTTTGCCTTTGGTTTTTCTGGTAATATAGACTGTAAGTTAGCACCACACTGCGAGTTCTGGTTAAAGAGTTTATTGACTTGTCAGTCTGATGGTAGCGGCAGATTGGTTCCCCAATGTTGACAATGAAGCCTTGAATCATTATATTAAAATAAACGTTTCTGTATTTTACCTAAATGGATTCAATTTATTATGTTATCTGTTGACATGAACCCAGGGTTATCCTGGTTGTTCCACTGGGGATCGTTATCGGTAGTATAACGGGAATTCCAGTTCTATCTTGCAAATCTAACATAAATTCAACGTGGAGTTGGACGTATAAGTGGAGGCCTTGTCTTGATGTAGCCGTACTTTGCTTTTGTTCTCTCCATGGAATATTGGACTGATAACATGCTGTTGATAATAAAGGGAGTTAACCTAAACCGTTCTGTACACTCTTCTGGTTGTGAGCTTGCGGTTCTATGAGTACCTTGCAATCACCATAAATCCTTTTGAAAAACTGTCCTTACTTTCCTTGGACCACAGTTGATATGACTTCTCTCCACATGGACTAGGTTGGTTGCAATCGTTGAGGTAGACGTAAGCGTCATGTGAAAAAATATTTCCATCGTTCTGTACAAGCTGCTTGATCTTTCGAACGACATGTGTTGTTCGGCTTGTGGGAATTCGAGGATTTTGCTGTTTCTGCACAGTTGGAATTAACCCTTTCAGTTCAATACTACCGATATGCGTTTCTTCAAAGCAGAGAAATTTCATGATTTACACCGAGTGGTCATTTTGTTAGGAGCACTCCTGACTATGCAAATCCGTTGGCATAGCAATTTCTACCTATCAGATGTTAACTGGAAATGGTTAGACCGTCACCATGGGGAAAACAAAGGATCTGAATACTTCGAGCGTGGGATGATATTTGGTGCCTGGCGAGGTAAACTGAGTATTTTCGAAACCGCACGTCGTCTAGGTTTTTAAACAACCAATAAACAACCAGCCAGAAACAACTGTGTGGTCGCAAACGACTCTTCGATCCAAGGGGTGAGCGTAGGATGGGAATGCTTGTTCATGCAAATAGAAACGTCACGACTCGTCAACTAACCATGGAGTACAACACTGGACCGCAGGATAACATCTCTAAACGCACTACACGCAATACAATGGCAAAGATGGGTTACAACAGCCGACGGCCAGTTCGAGTATCTTTAATCTCCACCAAAACCGCAAAAACTTCTCCAATTTGCCCTCGATTACCAACACAGAACTGTCGACGATTGGAAGAAGTTTTGCTGATCGGATGAATCCAGTTTCCTACTCCACCATGCAGATGGCCGACGCAGAATTTGGAGATAACAGCTCGAAGCGACGGACCTCTCTAATCTGGTTTTCAATGTTCAGGCTGGTAGAGGCTCCGTAATGGTCTGGTTTTCCTGGCCTACTCATAGTTTCCTGATACCTGTATAGCAACGCCTTAATGATCAGGGCTACCTTAACGTTCTGCCGATCACGTTCCTTCATTCATGGCTACTGTGGTTACCCCATCGGAAGGATACTTCCAGCAGGAGTCACAAGACTCGTATCCTCATAGACTGGTTCCAGGAGCATGATAATGAATTCAACTTAATCCTCTTGCCTCCACAGCCCCCGGATTTGAACACAATAGAACATCTTTGGGATGAGCTGGAACGGGTTATTCGAGGCATGGATCCACCACCATTTAATAAGCATTAACCCGGAGCAGCTGTTGCGTCCGCATGGACAAACATCACAAAGCAATGCTTCCAGCGGCTAATTGAATCTATGCCACGGTGAATTCGTGCTGTTATATCTGCTAGGTTTGGGGCAACGCAGTATTAGGGGGTGTTCCTAATAATAGGGCACATGCGCTAATTATAGAAGAATAGCTGTAATTAGTGTCGAAAAGGGCAGTCGGAGACATTTCACGTGCTTTGTCACATGCACGTGACTCACTGCATTCACGGAATAAATCGTTATCAAAGATCGTAATCCACCTTCTGTATTTCCTTGGAGGGGAAGGAATTCTAAATATGAGTTATGTTTTTGTATTCTTAATATGTAATTTAAGAGTCTACCAGAGTTTGAGATTTTATCCTCTGATTGGATGTATATGGTTCTGTTGTTTGCGTTTTATTGCGCAAACTATTTCTTTTGAAATTTGATTGGCTACTGATCTTGACTGATTACAATCCGCGTTTACCCAAATCTGATTGGTGGACACATCCTTCTACTATCATGTAAATAGTCTTGTTCATCTGATGCTCTTTGTAGTTTTATGCACTGGTGAAGGTGATGTGTTACCGAAAGGCGTCGGCAAAATAAACCTATCGTATCCTTAATTTCCAGAACCTGTTTCCTCATGAATTTTTAGTTTGATGCTAAGCTTTAGGTAGCTTGCCTTCAAATGCTGTAAGAATAAGTGATTTGGAGAATTCTGCAAACACTTTAATAGGATAACGCTTTTTCAGACCGAAACTGAAATTCACAAAAGGGGTCACCCTGATATAGCCCCTAATTAGCCCCTAAGCTATCAAATTAAATCAAAAGAGCATTAACTTGTTTACATCATTTCCATGGTTTCTTTTTCGAGTGGAAGCTCAAATGAAGCGCACTCGTGTGCGTGCAAAGGTTCATTCGATTTAATCTCGACCATTTATTTTAACTTTGCAAAACACAATGACCTCTCACCCCCATTCCTTAGTTGTGAGCCCGAAAACAAGATTCCTGGTGAATCAATTCGCGCAAAAGGGATGAAAAACAGTGTCAACATGCTTATGATGGGGAACTCGTTCTCCCTCTACTTCCAATCACGTTTTCCTTCAGCAGGTGGGGTCGCCAAGAAGGGGGGGGGGAGTCTTAATCAGATGCTTGTTTATCTGGTCAGCGAGACCCCTCGATCCCTTGGACACCTCCCTAGGGGGAGCTTCAAGACCAGACTTCTACCCCCTTCCCAGACACTACACCCCTCTTTCTTTTTCCCTTTGGCCCTCCTTCAGTAAACCGTTCAGCGTATGATTAAAAGGCCACCCGGCTGGACAACCGCTTTTGCTTTTCAATTTCTCAGCGGGAATTTTTTTTTCTCTTTTTCCATACCATACTAGAAAATCCTATATATAAATATATATATATATACACTTCTTTTTTATTTCACTTTCTTCACGAATGAAGAATTTGCTTTTAAATCAGGAAGTGGTAAAAAATGTAGCGGAAACTTCGCACCCAGTTTCATTCATTGAAGAGTTTTCGCTCCCACCCGTTTTATTTCCTCTATTTCATTCCCAGAAAAGTTTCTTTTTAGAACCTTTAGAAGACCTTTTTTCTTCCCAGTTGTGTTAATTTTTTTTTGCCTCTTTCACTCTGGTGACAGAATTAAAACCATCCATCTTGAAAAAGTTAAGAAATTTTTTACGCTTTAAATAGGAATGGAATGCTAATTTTGAGCCCACGAATATCACAAGAATATGATGAAAATTATAGAGTACAAGCAGTTTCTCTTTAACTGAAGTACTGGATCCTTGAATTAATTCTCGCTATTTTTGCAACAAAAATTCATGTTTATTTTAAAAGAATGGTATAACTTTCTTTTTTACATCTGACAATGTTGACAAATGTGGAGAAGGCTTGGTACAAATAACACATGTTACAAGGCATGATAGAAACTCACTGCAAGAATATTACTGTACCAGAGCCAATACCACCTATAATAGAGGCCTGGGCGCTAAAACGTCATACATTGTTACATCGCCTCAGTAGGGCATTGTTAATCGTACTTCCACCAATAATAAGCCCTAAATATGCTCTTCTGGTGATGACGTAAAATGAATGACGTTTCAGCGCCCAGGTCTTAATTAAGTACCGAAAGTTGCTTATGCTATCAGTGTGGGGAAACGTGTCTGTCTGTCCGTCTGTCTATAATTCTAACTCCTCCGAGGCTATGAAAGATTTTCAAAATCTGTTTTCATCAGTCGATAAATATGGTTCATGGCACGAACCAATTTCAAATATTATCTAAGTCGGTTCATTGGCACGTGCACAAATGGTACATCTCTTTTCATGCCTAGCAATTTTCAATGGGAAGATATATTGAGTAATATATCTAACATATCGTAATGACTTGATAGAAGCGGTTATTCATTACTATTTTCGTCAGTCGATGAATATTTATTTATTTATTTATTTAGCAAGCGCCCCATCTCGAGGGTAAAAGGGTAAGTTAAAAATACATGCCATTAGGCAAAAGTCTAAAAGGAGGCCCGGAACGACAATAAAATTAAAGCAACCGAAAAGGAGGGAATACCCAATAAAGGGCTACAGACAGGACCAAGAGAGTCATACTTGAGTCGGTAGTTGTATACTGAGGAAATATTGATTAAGGCTTCTTTTTAAGTGGACACATGTCGTGGTGCATTGGGTTGAGGCGCACGAGTAAACCATAGACCGTATGTCAAAAGGTTAGTCATTCCACAAAGATATGGCGTTATACGGAAAGCTTTTAGATTTAACTGTCGACACTATGTGAGGGATCTCAAAAAGATATCTCCGTGTTTGTCGAACCTTGGTAGTAGACCTAAACCACTGTCCAACAATCGCGGCAGGATGTTTATCATTACAGAGAGCCTCTGCCACATCCTTAGTCAACGCTACTTTCATTATTGTATAAACTCTGGGTAGGCCATAGTTAGTGCATGTCGACGTTACAGATTCTGTTCTTTCCAGTTTAAAGGCAGACCGAATTAATGTATTGTAGGCAGCAGAAAGTCTCTTTAAGTTGACGGAAGAAGTGGAAGACCAGAATAGGGCTCCATAGGCGAGCTGAGGCACAATCACTGTCAGTATAAACTGACACATCTGTCGGATGGTCAGAAAGGATCTTAGCCTTTTGACCATATAGTATTTTCGGTGTACAGTAGATATTAGTTGATCTATATATTCGTTCAACTTCAAACTAGTGTCAAATGTTATACCTAATATCTTTATGGTGGAGGAATAGCTCTCTTGTTTAGGTAGGATCATGATATTAGTCTTGTCCTCATTTAGTCTAAGGCCTCTGCTAAAGTACCATTCCGCCAAATAGCTCAGGTCTTGCTGGAGTAGGTCAATAGTTGTCTGATGATCTTGAATAGAATAAGTCGCAAATAGATAGTTGTCATCAACGTAACTGGCAATCTGCAGATTGAATTTATGGTCGAAAATAGTTGCAGTCGCTGCGGCGAATAGTAACGGAGCCAAACCAGACCCCTGGACGATCCCTCGTTTGGATTCTTTAACAACCAGCGACTCAGTACCAATGATATTGATGCGGTCTTGGTAGTAATCCTGTAACAAGGCAATGTAATCACGGGAAACCCCAAGGTTGTCAAGATCATGGAATAACTGTGGTCTAGAGACGGTGTCAAACGCCTTGGAAACATCTGTTTGCACAATAATAAATTTATGGCGGAGATCACGGGCCTGTATGGCTTTCTTGTAGATCTGGAGAGGGGTCCAGATCACTTTATATCCAGGGCGACTGCCAGTTTGTTGGATGGGGATCCTAGTCCAAAGGTAGTCGGCCATGCGCTTGAAGACCACTTTTTCAATAATTTTCGACATGGGAGATAAGGCGGATATGGGGCGGTAGTTGGAGATAATAAGGGGACACCCCTTTTTATACTTAGGATTGATATTGGCTAGTTTTAGTGCTAAGGGAATTTTTTTTGTTTTAACAATAAGTTGACAAAGAGAGAAAAGCATACTAAAGCCAGTGAGATTAAAGTTCTGAAGAATCTTATCTGTGAAGGTGAAAGGAAAATTGAGACCTTTCATCTTGACCGATTTTACAATTTTTAAGAAATTTCCACCTGTCGGTATTTCTGGATCTGGAGATCTATCCAGGACAGTTAGCCCACCCTGGATTATTTTGTCTGGTTGAGACAGATCCGTCGGATTGTTAATTGAATATGTTACATGGCACGAAACAATCACATATATTATCTAAATAGGTTGATTTAAATGCCAAATCTATCCGCCAGATGGCATCCGCTACGGTTTATGAATTTTGTTCTAGTTTATTTACAAAAGTTTAGTGAAGATGAAAGTTAAAGACTTGAAAGAAAAGCTTCAGTTAATAGGAGCGAAAACTGACGGAAATAAATAAGTATTGACTAACAGTGAGCAAATTTTATAACGAATTACGATTTACGAAAGTGACGATGCTAAATATTGGGCTAGGCTACAATATCTCATTTAACCTCACTGAATTTTTCGATCTGTAGGAAATCCATGAAACTTGAGGTTTTTGTTTTTAACATTGTTGTTCGAACATTGTGGAACTGAACAATTTACATGCATGTTCTTATACAGTATTCTTAACATTGCCGAGATTTTCTCCTCAATTCGACCATAGCGTCATAGCCTCAGATTCATAAAGCGTAAACGCTGCCATCTATACTTAAATCAACTTATTAGTTCTATAGCACGTGCACAAATGGTACCTTCACGACCCACCTAGCAATTTTCAATGGAGAGATATATTAAGTAATATATCAAAGAAATCGTAATGACGAGATAGAAGCGGATATAAATTACTATTTTCGCAAATTAATAAATATGGTTCCGGGAATGAACCATTTTGAAAATGGTTGAAATCGAAACAATGACACGTGCTCTAATAGTACCCTTATGACACCGTCAAAAATTTTCAATGCTAAAATATGGCATGTAATATATCAAACAACTTGCAATGATGTTTCATGTATGAATATAACGTAAAATAATTGATAGTCGAAATTGGTATCAGGGAACCGGTTTACTGTAAACATTATGGTTCATTGGAACTTTCTATGCTAAAATATGGCATGTAATACACTATATGATCACAAATATCCGGACACATGTACGTTTGCGCTCTAGCCACGATTTCATGGAAATCAATAGGGCGTTGCACATCCCTTTGCCCGAATCACAGCTTCCACCCATCGGGGAAGACTTTCCACCAAATGTTGGTAGGTACTTTCCGGAATGTTCCTCCATTCCTCCCGAAGAGCGAGAATTAGTTCAGGTACAGAAGTTGGCCGATGTGATCTGGCCCGCAAGCGTCTTTCCAATTCATCCCACAGACTCTCTATAGGATTGAGGTCGGGACTTTGTGCAAACCTGAGTTCGCAAACCACTGCTGTACACGCCTCGCTTTGTGGCACGGAGCATTGTCGTGTTGGTAGAGAAATGGCCCGTTTCCGAAAAATTGCCACAACGTTGGAAGTGCACAGTTGTCCAAAACATTCAGATAACGGTCGGAGTTCATGATTCCTTGCACAGGAACGAGCTGGCCTAGTCCGTACCATGAAAATGAGCCCCACACCATGACTCCTCCTCCTCCGAACTTGACTGTGGGCTCTGTGCACTCAGGTAAGAAGCGTTCTCCAGGTATGCGCCAAACCCAAACTCGTCCATCGGATTGCCAGAGTGTGTAGCGAGATTCGTCTGTCCACATTAAACGTTTCCATTGGTCCATTGTCCAGTTTCTGGGGGCTTTGCACCACTCCAGACGTCGCTTGGCGTTGACCTTGCTGATGTGGGGCTTGTGGGCAGCAGCACGGCCATGGAATCCCATCGTGTGTAGTTCCCGACGAGTTGTCATGGTACTGGCATCATTTGCAGAGGCGTTTCGAAACTCTGTGGCAATTTTTTCCGCCGAGGACTTCCGGTTGCTGCGGGTGACACGACGAAGCACTCGACGGTCTCTGTCCGTTAGTTTCTTGGGTCTACCGGTTCGTTGTTGAACTGTTGTTGATCCCCGGGTCTTCCATTTCATAATGACATCGCCTACTGTTGACTTGGGTATCTGAAGAAGGCTGGAAATGTCACGCACGGACTTGCTGCATAGGTGACATCCAACGATGGTTCCACGTTGGAACTCACTGAGCTCTGCCGAACGACCCATTCTTGCCAATGTCCAAGCAGAGTTGTGTCTGAAGGTGTGGGAAGCTATTTAAATGATGTGCAAGTCATTATCATGTGACTTTGGGCCAATCGATGATCTGTGAGGGGTGTCCGGATATTTTTGATCATATAGTGTATATCAAAGAACTTGTAATGATGTGTCATGAATGAATATAATGTAAAATTAATGATAGTCGTAATTGGCTCTCAGAAACCTGGTTACGTGGAACCATTATGATTCACTGGAACTTTCAATGCTAAAATATGGCATGCAATATCAAACAACTTGGAATGATGTGTCATGAAATTTTTGATAATGCAAATTGGTTCAAAGATTCGTGGTTAATGGATCATTTATGGTTAACCTTAAGTTTAGCCTTTCGGTACTTAGTTATGTCATACCTTAATGGTTTATTATAGATAGTATTGTCAGGACCTGAATCAATAGATCAATACTTATGCATTATCATTAATAATACAGTGACTTCCAAAACTGTCCCAATGTTAGAGAGCGAGATGTTCATCCATCCATTATTCATATTGTATACATTCAATAGAGTCACCATTGCTTTCATTTAAGAACTCAATATCTGAGCACGAAATAAATTCAACTAAATAATGCAAATAAATAACATTTGAACGGAAAGGCCTAGGGACCTAAAAATTTTTTTAATCATTAGGTGGTATTTAAAAATTTAGCTAACATATATTAAAAATTATATAATTCTCTTGGCAGGGGCCATGCGGCCTCAATCTCAAATCAAGCTAGAAATTATTAACCAAAGCCGAGAAACCTGAAATATTTTATATTTATAATGTGTTGCTTAAAATTTTAGCTATTGCACAATAAAATTGATATAGTCCTCTGAGGCCTGGGCAGGGCCGTGAGGCTTCAAATACAAATCAAGCTGTAAGTTTTGTAGGAAAAGGCCGAAGAACCCGAAATTTTGTATTTGTGCCCCTCCACTTATTATAGTCACGAGCCGCTACTACTCGTAAACTTTTGATGCTAAAACTCTTTTAAGATTAAATAACAATGCCTTATCTCATTTTTTATATGTTCATTTGGGTTATAACACCAGCATAACCCTTGACAAGAGGAGTGTTTCACCCTGCCAACATTCAAAAACTCAGACAAGTGAATCGAAAGCATCTGCTGATGATCGAAAAATGATCGAAAAAATAAATTAAGCGTAAATAACAAAAAAAAAAAACAAACCCACACCCAATGAAATTCCAAATACCACATAAAAATATATGAATAACATTAATAAAAAGTGGCTATACATAATCCCTTTTGAGAAAAATGAATGAAAGAAATAAAACATATAAATGTCCAAGTATACAAGAAGTACAAACAGTTAAATACCTGGGATTAACTTTTGATGCAAGAATGACATGGACGGCACACATACATAATCTAAAAGCGACCTTATGTTCATATTATACTTTATTGCCCATTATCAATAAGAATAATGATGTATAGAATTTTTGTGGAATCCCATCTACGATTTACATATTTGCATCCAATTTTGGAGAGTTAATTGTAATGCAAAATAGGATAATGCAAATGTTTAAAATTTATAATAATGTAAAAAATTTATCCGTTGATCAAATATACAAACGACTCAAACTGCTTAAATTAGATGACTTATTTGAATATAATACTATAGTGAAATACTTCTTTAATACTGAATTTCGAAGTAAGAAAGAGCCGATATATCACTTAAGACGTTAAAACCTATTCTGTATACCTGAACTCTTCAATCACTATGGATTTAGAGAAAAAGAGTATTATATTCCAGCTTTATTTAATCGACTGCCAAGATGGATACAGTCTCCGCGTATTACCAATTTTTCTGCCATATTTAATACTGGCTGACGCAGGTGGTACAATGTCTATGGCATTCAAATTCGTACTGACGTGTCTTCCCACTCTTTTCTCTTAATAAACCGCGAGAACCCTTGTGGTATATGGTCTTAGCCCAGAATTCATCAAAATCTAACCCCCCCCCCCCCCATCCCGAGTCGGCCACTACTTTTGACTCAACCTCTGTACAACGCGAGTAAAATACTGAATCATGAAAAGTAACTCTGCAACAATTAATAGGCAGTCCTGGAGCTATGTAAAATACTCATTTCCAAAAACGTTGGGACAGTGCAACATATAAGAAGAACTCCAACACATTTGTTTGGATTATTGTATTGCCGTTTATTTCAACGCATTACAATACATAAACGATAAATTAGGCATGGGATCACATATCTTATATGCTTAAAGAAAGACACAGGTAGTTTTCCTGTTTGGCACGTGCAACACACTCCCAAAAAAGTTGGGACAGCACGGCGTCACCTCTCCTCTTGATGACACACTGTAATCTTCTGGGCATCGATGACACCAATCTTTCTAACACCGTAACCGGAATTCTGTCCCATTCCTGTTGGATATAGGTTTTCAGCTGTTCAACTGTCCGGGGTCGTCGCTGTCGTAGTTTTCGTTTAATAATACGCCAAACGTTTTCTATAGGCGACAGATCCGGGCTGCAAGGGGGCCAATCCAACATACGAATGCGCTGCCGACGTAGCCATGCAGAAGTTATACGCGCTGCATGCGGTCTGGCGTTATCTTGTTGAAATATACACTGACGTCGTCCAAACAGGCGCCTCTTAGATGGCACCATAGCTTATTCCAGGATCTGTATATACGCTTCAGCATTGACGGTGCCATTGCAGATGTGCAAGTCTTCCATTCCATGGCCACTAATACAGCCCCAGACCATGACAGACGGTGGTTTCTGTACCGAACTCCTGTAGCACGCGGGAATATCCTTTTCGTCTTTGGTCCGGAGTGTACGGCGTCCATTATTTCCGTAAACAATCGTAAAGGTTGATTCATCGGACCACAATATGTTCTTCCAGCATGCTTGGGACCAATTGCGATGGGCTCGAGCCCATATTAGACGGCGACGTTGCTGTCGTTTGTTGATGTATGGCTTCCGTTGTGCACAGTATAACTTAAGTTTGCATTTGTGGATGCACCGGCGTACATTATTCAACGATAATGGCTTCCCGAAGAAATCGCGGGCCCACGTGGCTATGTCCGTAATCGCAGCATTCCTATCCGTGACGCAGTGACGTCGGAGGATCCGAAGAGCTCGAGCATTCAGAATAGGTTTTCTACCTTGGCCTTTCCGAACTGTGATCTCACCACTATCTCGGTAGCGATTGATAATATTATGTACTGTAGATGATGACAGGTTAAATCTTCTGGCTATTGCACGCTGAGAAACGTTGTTTGTGAATTCTTGAGTGATTCGAACACGAAGATCTTCGCTAACTGGCTTGCCTCGACCCATCGTTCCGAATAAGTTACCTGAACGACGGATGGCAACTGTTATTTATACGGAATGTAGTACGACGTCATCATTCTAGATTATTCCCGAACAATTCGGAAGGTTCCACTACTAACGGCGCTTTCTACAACGTATGTCCTTACTATTTTGGAACGTGTTGCAACACCCCCATTCAAAATGAACGTCCCGGCCACGATACAAAATGTTTTGGTGCACACAGTATATTTATGTCATTTCATAAACGTATCTGCTATTTTGTATTCGCGAGAAAGTTTTGTTACATCTTCCCTTTTTGTTTGTTCTATATATTTTGCACTGTCCCAACTTTTTTGGAAATGAGTATTGTACTTTCTTTCATCAAGTTAAATAGGCCCCTCCAGATATACCGCATATGCTGGTAACTACTAGGCTTTTTTATTCAATCGACAAATAATCACTTGGTCACTCGACCAAAGCATGAATCGGCCGACATTCGCCATGAAGCGGTCAATCTATATGGTGGTGCATCCTGCTGATGTCCTGTGGTGAATTTCATCATGCCATGGCTCCAATGAGAAAAGCTACATTGAACAGGAACATAATTTCAACTGAGTTGCATCCTTCATTATTTAATTTGGTTTTGATTAGTGCCCTGGGGTCGGAATTACGGGAATGGCATTCAGAGCAAACGAAAGATATATTGTGTGTATGGCAGTCACTTGGTCTTTAAAACTATGGCATCATATGTGATGTAATATCATTCGATTGAAAATGATGAGAAAGGAGAGAAGCTATAGCCCTTTTATATTTTCTAAGTACTACGTTCGAAAAAATGAATTTTTGATTAAAAAAAAAAAACAAAAAACAAACAATTGGGGCAGGAGTGTTAAAAATTGCAGATGCGGAAGTAAGTTTAGACAGCTTTATCTTGTACATGTAATGTTGGTTTTAGAAATAAATGATTTCTACCCCTGTATAAAGTTGTTCTTGGATATTGAGTAGCTACATACTGTCTAATCAGCTTTAAACTGCTTCTAATTAACTTTCAGCTTTAAAACCCAATTCTTCCTATTTCCCTAATGGAATTCCTCAGCTAGTGAGCACACTTGAAAACCTGCTGCATAAAATAGCTTTAATAGTCTAAAACCGTATTCCTTTCAACATAAAGATTCTCACAACGCAGTGCATAAACTTTGTTTTCCTTTTCCTCCTATGTATAGCGCTCGTATCCATTCTTATCTAGGTTTGTATACGGGACTGTTTTATAATTATAATTTGTAGCGTTAGAGATGAAGAAGCTTTTTTAATTTCCATTAATTTCCTTCCTCCCCAACTCTTTCCTCCGCTGCTACTGATAGAAGAAGTTGAATTCAGGAAGAAGCGTTTCCGACTGCGCTTATCAACCCCCAGGTCAATTACCCTTTTATGGAAGCGCTCATCATGGAAATGACCTAGTAAGAAAACGCTAACGAAGATGCTGGACTCTTCAACTTCAGAGGGGTCGTTGCTGGGCTTTTTCAACCACGAGAGGGCGAAAGATGGAAGGCTTTCAGCAGGGAAGAGGCTAAATAGAAGGAACGTTGGCGACCCAAGCAAATCGGAAGGGCACGAGTGAAGGAAGTGGGACTGGGTTGGAAGAGTAATGCATAAACAGGACTATAAACGAGTAACAAGCTGGCTGCTTTCCAGCATTTTGTCGAGCAATCAACATCCTTGAAAAGAAATGGGCTTGGGGAAAGAATTGAAGTCTATTAACCGATGATTAAATGGCGCGAACTTTGCAGTTAAAAGATATTTATCCTGTCTAATCTCGTCAGATTGTTTCTTGTTGGATAAATCTTTGGAAATCCCAGGTTAATCTCGGAATAATGACCACAGGTTGGAGAGTACGAGTTTATTCTCACAGTTATAAAAACCTCTATTTCTCCGTACGTTCTCTTAGAATTTCAATAACAATATCTGAAATTTTTACCTTTTTACCTCGCGAAAACCATACACACCAAAGTTTATATTTTTATGTGTGCGAAGCTATGGAGGTGTGCTAATATTAGACTCGACAAAATTTTTTCCTAGATTTCATTTCTCATTGACTGTAAAAGTGATTTTTCAACCTTAACACTGTTGGTAAGAAAAAAAACCTTAAACAATGCTTGGGCCTACTAGACCTCGTTATAGACAAAATGCGTTTTCTTTTATTAACATATAATTTCATAAAATATTTATTAAACCACTATACCATAAAAATTTCATTCATTGAAAACATTTGCAGCGCACAATTTTACGGTCCTGTCTACAAAAGATTTTTTTTTTCACATAGTATAAACATTTCCGTTTTGTTGATACAGCGTGTCCCACAAAGGACCCCATGATTCTAAGAGTAAATATCTCGGAAACGAGACCGATAGAAGAAGGAAACAAGCAAATAAAAACGATTTCTAAGTATGCTGAAAGGAAGCGTATAAAATGTTGACGTTTAATTTTACAGTTTGATAGAATCCCGAAATTAGCTAATGTTTATTGTAGATCTAAAGTTAGCTATTTTTAATCATAGGCCTAATATTAATAAAGAATAAGCCTAACCAGTCAGTGGCGGCTCTTAACTAAAATTTCTGGTGGTGCTGCGTCAGAAAATTGTAATTTTTTCACGAATCCCTGACATTAAGCGTAAGGATCATTTAATAAAAGTATACATATATAAGAATAGTATTAAAGAAAAAATGACATTATATTGATATCGAAAGTGAAACTGTGGGTGCTGCAGTGCCTATGGACGAGACTGTGGCCCAAACAGCCATCCTACCCAGCAGTGGTCCTCAAGCCATTGGCTATCACCCAGTCAGCAAATGGCCGCGCCTGAAGTTGCTTAACTTTATCGATCAGCAAGCCAACCGACGAGACAAGAAAAATTAGAGAAAACACTGAACAAACGCTTGTGGGATCGAAAATCTGGCCTGAGCATCTCTGGTCGAGGATCGTCTTCACCTACCCAAACGCAGGTTGCTGTTTTACTAGGGGTTGTGAAATAAATAAGTAGCTCTCATATCCAGTGTCAATGCCTGTAAGGCTCTTGGAACCATTTGGGGGGGGGGGGGGGTGGAGCAACTTTCTCGTTTTTTCAACACGCAACTTTTTCTGATCGTCGGTCTGTTTGCGTGATACCCATTTCGCATAAATATTTTCCAAATGAAAGTGGTCGTGCAAAATTTTTTCTATACTGCCTACTGATACAGCAACAAATAGGATTAACATTATCACGGAGCTATGGGGATTTTACGTGACTAATTTATGCACAGACTCCATCGTTGCCTGGTTCACTGCTTCTGTTGGTCGACTTGAGCGAGAATCTCTTGTAAGCTCAGCCTACCCTGTTTTAAATTTGGAATCCAACGCGCAACAGTGTCAATCTACTGACATAAACAGTGACCAAATCTTCAAGAATTTCTTTTGACCAAATCTTTCAGTTTCTTTAGAATACTCCATAGAAAAAACGCAGCGTGATTTACTATGAATTCGAACGGAACTGATTGCGCGAGAACGGGTGCATGTCTATTGTTGGAACTTGCAACATAGATAGCAGACGAAAATATCATCCGCCCCACCAAACGTCAATTTCGTACATTAATGGCAACAGGAAACAAAAAATCACTTTCATAACTTTTTGAACTCCCTCCATATTACCATTTTTGATACAAAAACATGTTAATTTCCAGGCTGCTTATAACTCTTTGTGAACTTTTAAAGCAAATTGATTAAGGGTACTGCAGGATTTGAGCGAAGACAAGAAAGCATAAAGTTTGTCCATTTGTTCTTCGCTCAAACACTATTTTTTCGGAATAAAACTGACTCTTTCCTACGTCGAGTTGTGACGTGTGAGGAGAAGTGGGTCCTGCGTGACAATTCCCATCTGTCGGGACCTTATGTAGGCAGTGATGTTCCTCCAAACATAAAATCCAAATGTGCCCTCCATCTTAGGAAGGTTACGCTAACTGCTTGCTAGGTAATGGCTAGAAGGATACAGAAAGAAGTTCTTAAATCTGGCAAATCAGTATAATGCGTATGAGCTACTTGATGCTTTTCACCGGAAACTTTGCAAAATATAACATACAATTGTAAACATGAAAGTGCTTGTTTTTCATCATGATAACGCTCGCCTTAAGCATCAAGCTATTGACAAATATTATTTACAAAAAATGTTTTCAAAAAGAGAAAGATGCTGAAAAATTGGTTTCATGGAAGGAGAACTTCTTTAAAACAGGAACTGAAAAGTCATTTCCTGTCGATGGATAAAAAGTATTTTTTATTATTGCTGTTCTAAACTCAACCTTGACATTTCTAAATTTTATGAGCCATATCTGATCTTTTGCAGTTTAACTGCATTTACCCATTAATTTTATCTTATTAATTGTCTCGGTCACTCTATGCGAATAGCAAGGAATTCATTTGTCCATCGATTCCTTTCTTGTTCACTTCTCTTTCTGTGAAAAGGAAAACTTTGTCAAGTTATAACTAAGCATGGAGCTATGGGATTAAAAGTAGAGACGCAAATAAGAGGATTATGAACTCTCATTAACGTCTGGCGACAAGGCAGCTTGAAACGAGAAAAGAATGAACAAAATTCTTGCGCAAGGAGTTCACCTTATTGACTGGGGGGATTTTTAAAAATCTGTTGATAAGATCATTGCAATTTAATTCTTTTTAATGTTGGAAGCAAGGATTGGAAAGAGGCTTATAACGAAATAAAATTTCAGTGAAATTGGAATTTGGATAGAATAACTCGCAGGATTTAAATCTAAGAAAGAGTTCGGAAGTCATTGGAATGTCGCTCCGAAGATAAAGGGGGGTTTATCTAATTTTATTTCTATTTCAGATTTTGCACTCATATGATTAAACAAATGGAAACGGTTCATTTATTCACGTACTTTTTATATCCAATAGTAACAAATAAATTGAAAATGCAAGAGCTCACAAAGTATGAGAAAAGGGACATCTGGATATAGTAGAAGTTTTGGGGCGTTTTTAGTTAATCCAGCTTGGATTTATAAACTACTAGCTGATAAGCCCGGCTTTGCTCGGGCTGTTTGTTTGATGAAATTTTGCAATATCTGAATTTGAATATAAATGATAAATCCTTAATAAAATATAATTTTGTGTCCAATTGGGTCATTAAAATTCGACATCGCAGCCTTAACATTTTAGAATATCAAAGAAAGGCTGTGAGTATTGAATTATTTCTGTCTATATTAAATAGATGGATTCAGAGAATTGAGAAACTTGGTCTACAGCCTCATCAACATCCCTCTTCAACATGTAATTGTTTCAATAGAGTTGTATTAAGTCACAGAGCGTGGAATCATGTCCTGAATGTGGTTGTTCATATTGACAGGACCAGTTTAGCAGCAAGAATTGCTCTCACACACAATCAGTTGAGATCGTTATAATTTTTTAATATACAGGGTAAATATTAAGTACACCGACAAACTGCAGGGAATGGTTCCTAACCAAAAATGCACTGTTACCACGGTAGAAGGCACGAAGGAGCGCCACCCTACTTCCGCATTATTGTTCGACAAAACCTCAACAGCATCTTCCCCAGACGCTGGATAGGACACAGAGGCCCTGTTGAATGGCCTGCTCGATTACCGGACTTAAGTCCACCAGAGGGCGTCTTTCGGGAAAAACATGAAATTTAACATAATAAACGACCAAAACGGAATTCAGAAACAATATTAACATTTATTGACTAGTTTCTAATCACCTCGTCATCGAACCACATTAAGTAAAGTTAAGGGAGAAACAAACACAGTTCAGTTTGCAGAAACAAGAACAGATTGCACAAGAGGAGCAATTGTTAATCATGTCCAGGACGATTCGGGAAAGGTGCTCCACGTGACCACCCACATTCACATGCAAAATTTCAAGTCGATGGACAATGTGTTCAACAGCAGATCGTAACTGATCAGTTGTGAGGCTTCGCACATGAAGCGTTATGGAGTTCTTTAAGTCATTTTTCTCCTACAACTGACAGCTGATAGCTTTTCCCGGTTTTGTATTTTATTACTCATAATTCTTGTTCTGGATTGTTAATATTGTTTCTCTATTCCGTCTTGGTCGTTTATTGTGTTAAATTTAATTTTTTTTCCCCGAAAAAGCGCCCTCTGGTGGACATTTTGGAACTATTTTTTTTTTTCGAAATTTCATGAGCGCATCTCGTGTATAGCCCATATACAAAATTTCGTTGCATTCCGTTCACCCGTTTGCGCTGTAGGATGCCGTTTATAGGAGAAGTTTAATTTTAACTACCCTGTACATCTCCAAATATGTTTATACGAAGCCAAGTTCACTACAATCACAATAGAACACATTCACCCATTTATATTTTTACGTTGAAATTCCTGAGAATATTTTATAAGGTCAGGATTTTTCTATCGAAAAATGAAAGGAAAAATTATGCGACCTGAGCTCGAACCAGGAACCTCGGCTGTCATGGCTGAGGCCTCTAAAACTTGGACTATCGCAGGCATCCGGACAGCCATGCTGTCTCAAGATGTTTTAAAGACAACCAAGTCATCAAGGTTGAAAGCCCAATGGTAGGCGGGCACCTGCGCCACAGATCGAGAATCTCTCCTATGCAACCATCAGAAAGTTTGTGGAACTCACAGATAAATTAATAATAATTAATATTTTAAGCTGGAGATAAACCTCCAAGCACCAGGTAAAGATTTTTCCATCGAAAATAGCCTCTACAAAATAGCCCATGTGGTAGAGGCTTCGGCCATGACAGCCGAGGTTCCTGGTTCGTGCCCAGGTCGAAAAATTTTTCCTTCCATTTTTTGATAGAAAAATCTTTACCTGATGCTTGGAGGTTTATCTCCAGTTTATAATACATGTATTAATTATTATTAATTTTATATGGTCGTTTTGGTAATGACAGCATGCGCATTCTCAAGTGTTTTTATTTTTATTCTGTGACGTTTCACGTGTTTAATGAATAAAATTTGAATATTAATAGATTCATAGTAATGATAGATTCATTTGTTGTCTTTTGAAGAGGAATTCATTATGACGTGTTTAATATAGTGACGATGTTGTTGTAAGGGAATAGATTATAATTGAGATATTAATTGATTAAATAATTGAGTTTATAATGCGTTTTCATCCAGAGGGATGTCAGTGGAAATAGAATTTCTGATTATTGCGAATTATAGTGTTTTAGAATCATATTGGTGTATGACATGAATAATAATGTGAAGTATTATAATAAATAATGAATGTTATCTCTCATGTGTTCAAGAGAAGATGAAGTTTTATTAGGCAAATATGCAATTTTGGGAGTTTTTACTCTCAGTTTCTCTTTTTTTTTGTGGATGAAAGTGAGGCCGGATGCTCGGAGATGATAAAAAACACGAAGTCTTGAAGGGGGGGGGGGGTGCGAGACGAAAATCCCACAGCTCCCATGTCGACACATGGCAGGGCTCATGTTTTGGTTTGAATTTTGTTTGAGGAAGATAACTTCGAATCTGATTCTTTCGATAATTGTAAACTTCAGTTAGTTGGAGGCCAGAAATTTTTACATTTTCAGCAAATCAAGAGGGGATGTCCCACCAAAATTAAACACTGGAGGGCGGTGCCCTGTGAACTTATTATCGGCCTAATCTAACTATGTAAGCTGAAAATTCTAACTTCAAATCAAGCAGGCACCTCATGTTAATCTAACTAGCCTTTGTTAGATTCGTTTCGTTACATTACTTTCCTGGCGTTTTCTTTATTTTGAAGTACTGAATGAGTGATGAAAATGAGATGAATCCCAATTGAGAGGTGTAATATGCAAATCCCCTGTTTTTGTGAATAAGATGGCAAATTGATTAAACCATGGAGATAATTAGATGTCCTGCGACTTGGAAATTAATGGCAATGCTTTGTGTGAGATGACAAAACCAACCAGGGAGGAGATTAATTCAAGGATCCACATCAATTGAGAAGGTAGCTGAGAATCTACAAGCCATGCATTAAGTTTTGGAGGCTGTGCAGGTATCTGTTGATCTCACCTTGAGAAGTAACGGACTCATGAGGAAGTAGATCCAGGGTCCTGTACCAACGCGAAGCGAATAGTCTTCAGGGCAAAATAATGTGTGCTTCACAAAGAAGTGAAATATTGGTGTTGTGATCTATATAATATACTAGAAGAGGTACCCGGCGTTGCCCGGGATAATTACACTTGCACAAACTTTTCCTTTCAATGTTAGTCATGAGATATTGATTGTTGATCCCTGCCTTGTGTTGGTGCATTGCGTGTTGATACCATTGTTGATACCTATTGTTGTACAAACTTTGCCTTGCATTGTTGGTCATGAGATATTTCTCATTAATATGCTTTGCCATAACCATGAATATCGATTTTTTATCGACATTTATTATTTTTCCGAAATCTGAGGTAGACAGTGACCTTCCTCATGCTTTGAAAGTCATGTATGCGAAATTTCATCAAGATCGGAATAAAACTGTAGATTTGTATAAAAACCGTACAGACAAACAGACCCACCCACAAACATCCTTCTTTATATATATAGATAGACTAGAAGAGTTACCCGGCGTTGCCCGCGATAATTACACTTACACAAACTTTTCCTTTCATTGTTGGTCTTGAGATATATATATTGTTGATCCCTGCCTTGTTTTGGTGCATTGCGTGTTGATACGTATTGTTGCACAAACTTTGCCTTGCATTGTTGGTCATGAGATATATATTGTTGGTTCATGCAGTGTCTTTGTGAATTGCGTGCTGATACCATTGTTGATACCTATTGTTGTACAAACTTTGCCTTGCATTGTTGGTCATGAGATATTTCTCATTAATATGCCTTGCCGTAACCATGAATATCGATTTTTTATCGATATTTATTATTTTTCCGAAATCTGAGGTAGACAGTGACCTTCCTCATGCTTTGAAGGTCATGTATGCGAAATTTTATCAAGATCGGAATAAAACTGTAGATTTGTATAAAAAACGTACACACAGACCCACCCACCCACAAACATCCTTCTTTATATATATAGAGATGTGTGTGTGCCCCTGGATATGTATATTGTTTAAAGTGATGTAGTGTAGTAATACAAATGTGGATATAATAACTTCTGCTTAGAGGACACAAACTGTAAGTGAATACATTCGTTAGAGCCTGTAATTTTATTTTGAAATAGACATAAGTGAAATATAATGATAAGATTGGATGAGGTATTTTAATAGAGTAATCACATGAGCACAGGTTGAATTTTAAATAAGAGAATAACTATTATTTGCATTTAGATTTGGAGTTGAATAGCTTTTAAGTGTTTAACTTAAATTTAATCAGCAGCTGCATTTCGCTTCATTTAATCATTCATTAGCATATTGATATATGCCTTAGAATTTAAGATTAGTTGTTAAGTTTATTTCCATTTACCCACTCCTTTCAACTTGATTCTGTTTTCTTGAAATAAAGATTATTTTATTTGATTTTAATTCACTCTCGAGTTTTCCTCTACAATTTTATTTAATTCAAAGAACCCGACGTTCTGGCAGTTGATTATGTTGAAGAATTTCATGACCCTTTTGGAATACTGAACTAGTCTGTTTGTGTGGAAGGGGGGGTCACTTGCATGATCGATTGGCAGACGTTACAATTCTTTAATAATTT